>CM047909.1:2753638-2795130 GCA_026229545.1 Pistacia atlantica | reverse complement strand
TCCACGTATTTTTAAAAATACGGATTTCATTAACCAACAGTAGTTAATAGTTAACTACAACCGACTAACACTAAACAACAAAAACTTTTTTGTATTGAAAACTGTAAAATAATTTCTTCTAATATTTATTATCGCCAACCAACAATCGTTCGTATTTTAAAACATATAATTAAAATTATCAGTTTTTTTTACATGCTTTGTGTTTGTATATTGGTAACAGTCTTTGTATATTTGTAGTAACATGATGTATATGTATGGCATTTACATGGTCTCTTATTGAAGAGAGATGCATGAGCATCCTAGGAAAGTAAAAAATAAAAAGTTTCAGCTTTTTTGATGAGCAAACATGGTGGTCCTCACAGTTCATAAATTTCCAATGGGCACTGGTCAATAGTACTCTTTTGTTTTTGCCTCCTGTTTTCCAATAATTGACAAGACTACTCATGATAAATCTGCTTTCAAGTATCTTTAAGTTATTGGAGTTGTCGATTATTTCAGTATTAATGGGTTACGCAACACCCTTAGGCGCCTATAGGTAGTTTGAGTCTCTTTCATGTATAACCGTTGTATGATTTCTTTAAGTTATTAATTCCTCGTTGGGTTGGGCTAAAGAATATGAATAATTGTAAAACTAGGTTTTGTCACTTAAAATTAGTATATAAACATATTTTTCTCTTGTTATGAATGTGATAGCAAATCATAGGGTAATTTATTCATTGTTGTTGGAAATTATATAGAATAACATATATCCTAACATAATCCCAAGATCATAGTCACCATTGCAATCACATTTTCATATAAATGAACTACAATGAATTTACACAGATAAATACCTTCACTCCTTAACTCAAGCAACAAAGTAACTGGAAGAAAACCACGAAGAATGTTTCTGTTTTCCAAATTCTAGAGAGAGAGCGTATTTTCCTTTTGAATATTTGAGAGTGACAGTGTGTATATCTTTCTAAAAGGAAAGGTTTTCCTTTTATATGGCAAGTCGGAGAGAAACCGATTTGGCGCTCTCACACACGTCGCTTGGGGTAACCCATCATGGGTGTACCCCTTATCCAATATCTCCCACTCACACATGATGGGACTATCTCTCTCTATGCTTCTTTAAGGTTCATACTTTAGTAAATATGCCGTGTGACCATGCATACTTGAGAGCACGTTAGTCATATATCGTTAGGAATATATAACTTCGAATTGTGAAACTCAAAGTTGTATGTTGTATGCAATACCCTAGATTACTTATCACATTTTTCTAACAATCTCATTTACAAAAAAATATTCGTTGTATTCATAATTATGTTCTATCTTTACATAAAAGTAAAACATAATTGGTCGACCAATGAATACACGTGATTATAATGTGATAATTCAAAATCGTAATCTTCCTCTTTTCTCGATTCCCTGCAACTTTTATTTAACTTGCTTTTCTAGAAATGTCCCAAACAGATTGAATTTATCTTAATCCTTTGGTAACACTCTAAGATAGCAATCATTAAATGAAGTTTTCAAGAAACATAATAGAGTAATAAGGGTATTCTTTGAGATTTTATTCTTAAAAAAACTCAGGTCTCACACAATGTTAAAGTTGAGATTTTGACTTTCATTACCCCTTTGGTCAATGTTTTGCACATGTGGTATGAATCACACGCTACAAAGATTTCCTCCTTTCCCATAGAGTGCATGTCTCTTTTCTTGTAAATGTTGTCTGATTTTAGTTCGACATGCCTAATGTCTAACTTGAGTTCACTTTACATACTTTTAATTCATCGAACTCTAATCGGCAATTAGACGATAAAGTGATCATTTATCACTTGTGGTCATATTTCATTATGACATTATTTTAATTCTCGTTTTAGGCGACGCCAAACATTTTAAGCTTGGCTCTATTATCACCTAGATAATAAGCTTAAAATCGCCTCATCTCCATTCCTACGAAGTAATGGAGGCAATTGCTGTGTGAGAAGGCCAATCTTTTAGTGTCCGACATGCTTTTCAAAACAGACATATATAATATTTACATAACTAATATGTATATATATGCTCCTTCATGTATGTTCCATAATAATCGAAATTGAGCATTGACAATATTGTTATTTAATATTGATAAGACAAATGTGAACAATTTTGGGAAATCTCAAAGTATGAGTACATTCAACACCTACGTAAGCCTAGAGATCTAACATGTCTATTGAAAGTATCTCTCGGTATAGGCTTTGTGAATGGATCCGCAACCATGTCATGCGTAGATATGTACTTCATGTTCACCTCCTTTTGTGCCACCAAGTCTCGCACAAAATTATATTTGATATCTATGTGTTTCGTTTTACCATGATATTTGGGATCCTTAGTGTATGCTATTGCTGCTTGACTATCACGCTTTATTCTTACCGGTTCAATAGCAACATTAATTATTCCCTGATGATTCATGAACCGTCTCAACCAAACGGCTTCTTGACCTGCAGTGAAATTGCTACAAACTCATTCCTCCATTGTAGATAAGGCTATGCATGATTGTTTTTTATGCTCCAAGATATGGCCCCGCCATTTAGTAAGAAAACATATCCTAAGTAGATTTCCTCTCATCTAAATCTCCTCCCCAATCAAGACGGTGTAGCCTCTCAAGTGTAAATCATTTCCTTGATAACATAATGAGTAATCATGTCCCTTTTAGATATCTTAAGATTCTCTTCTTGCTTTCCAATGTGCTTGTCCTGGCCTGACCGGTATCTCGCTTACCAACCCAACGGCATAACAGATGTCGGCTCTAGTGCACATCATGGCGTACATGAGACTTCCAACAAGACTTGTATAAGGAACATTCTTCATTTGTTCCTTTTCTTGTGGAGTCTTGGACACATTTTACGACTTAAAGTCTCGCCTTTTGCGATAGGGTTGTCTATGGGTTTACAATCTTGCATATGAAATCGTTCAAGAATTTTCTAATGTATGATTCTTGTGAAAGAGATACTAATTTTCTTGAGCGATCTCTTGAAATCTTGACTCCAAGAATATATGCACTTCACCCATATCTTTCATCTCAAAATGAGATGATAACCATCCTTTGATTTCATTGACAAATCCCTTATCATTTCCATATAAGTATATCATCAACATATAATGATAATATAACAAATTTGTTATTGGATCTCTTTGTATATACACAATGATCTTCATTTATCATTTTGAAATCATACGACATTATCGCATTATGAAATCGAATATACCACTGCCTTGAGGACTGCTTGAGGCCATAAATTGACTTTAAAAGTCTACACACTTTGTGTTCTTGACCTTCTCTAATAAAACCTATTGGTTGATCCATATAGATTTCTTCTTGTAATTCTCCATTGAGAAAAGCGCTTTACATCCATTTGATGCAATTCGAGATCCATGCTTGCAACTATAGCTAGAATAAGTCGAATTGAGGTAAACCGTACAACAGGTGAAAAAGTTTCTTCATAATCTATTCCTTCTTGTTGTGTATACCCCTTCGCGACTAAGCGAGCTTTGTATCTTTCAATACGCCATCACTTTACGCTTGATTTTGAGAACCCATTTGTTCCCAATGGCTTTGCGTCCTTTCGGTAAATCAACCAATTCCCATACTTGGTTTGATTTCATAGACTCCAATTCTTCTTCCATTGCTTTCATCCATTTTTCCTTAGAAAGGCAATTGAGAGCCTCATTTACATTCCTTGGCTCTTCGTCATCTTGTGGAGTAACTAGAAAAATTTCCCCTTCAATCTCAAATCGTCGACGTGGAACTTGTTTCCTGTTTGATCGACGTATTGGAGATTGATTGGTGTTACTCCCACTTGGACCAGCTATCATAGTTGGATCACCAATAGGGAATGATGGAGGATCTGAAACTGATTCATCAACTTCCATATTGCTCCCACGGGATGTAGTATAACCAACTGATTGTCAACAACATAATTGCCTTGGTCTTGTGTTTCATATAGAAACAAGTCTTTACCTATTTCGCCCTTCTTAGGAAAATCGGTTTCTAAGAATGTGACATCTCGTGATTCAAACTCAGTGATGCTACCACTTTCTTGTTCTCCTATGAAGACATATCCCTTTGAATGTTCTGAATATCTTATAAAGATACATTTCTTCCCCCTTGGACCTAGTTTTCCATATTTATGGGAAGGATCATGAACATAGGCAGCACATCCCCATGGCTTTAGGAGACTCAAATCGGGTTTCCGATTTGTCCATAACTCATATGGTGTAGTAGTAATAGATTTGGATGGTACTGATTGAGGATATATGTGGCAGTCAATAAAGCATCACCCCAAAAGGTGATGGGCAAGTTTGCTTGTGCCATCATAGACCTCACCATCTCAAGTAGGGTTCTGTTTCTTCGTTCTGCAACACCATTTTGTTGCGGAGTTCTGGGAATAGTTAATTGACGTTCTATTCCCATTTCATCACAAAAATTTCTGAACTGATCAGATAAATATTCACGTCCTCGATCGGTTCGTAGAACTTTTATCTTTTTATCTAATTGATTCTCAACTAAGTTTTTAAACTTTTGAAAGCATTCTAAAGCTTCTGATTTTTTGAGAAATCAAGAAAACATAACCATATCGAGTGAAATCATCTATAAATGTGATGAAATAAACAGCCCCATGTCTAGCCCTCACATTCATTGGACCACATATGTCAGAATGAATTAGTTGCAATGGAACTTCAGCTCTTATCGCTTTTCCAAATGGTTTTCTTGCTGTTTTTCCAGCTAGGCAATGTTCACAAGTAGTCAAGTCTACTTTTGTTAAGGATCCTAACAAGCCTTCTCTTGCTAGTATATTCATTCGTTGTTGGCCAATATGGCCAAGCCTTGCATGCCATACATTCATATCATCATTATTAGAAGATGTAATAAAGGAAAAACAAACATTACTATTATTATAAGCAACATCAAGTACTATAAAACCATCGGAAAAATAACCACAACCATAGTATGTTGTGTCCAAAAATAAATGGACACCAGTACTGGAAAAATTTAAATTAAAACCAAGTTTAACAAGTTTTAACACGGAAATCAAATTTCACGAATATCGGGTGCATATAACACGTCATGTAGGTATAGGATTCGACCTCCACGCATGATCAATTTGCATGTGCCGATCCCTTTAACTTCCACTTTTGAATTGTTACCTACATATATCCATTTTGTTTCCCGTGGTATTCGCCGAAATTCCACGAAAGCACTCCTGTCTTTCGCTATGTGGTCTGTCTCTGAATCTACTCCCACAAAGGATGAGACTCGATTAGAAAAACAATCGAAACATTTATATAACTTACATGTGCAAACAAGTAATTTACCTTCTTCACTCACAATCGCGAGCAAAATGTCCCTTTTACCACAATTATAGCATTTCACCTTTGCCATATTCCTCTTCCCGGCAGGATGCTTTCCTTTTCCGTGTTTGAAGAACTTTCTTCTTCCCTTGAGCCTTTTCAGATTGCCTTTTCTTTGGGATCCACCTTGGAATTTACGTTTAAATCCCTTCCCACCATGTGAACCGGAACCACCATATACACATCAAGATTTGCCTTACTCGCATTAAGGCGATCTTCTTCCAGTTCCAAATGGCGTATGGCATCTTCTAAATTTCTGATGCCCTCATTGTGGGTAAGGTGTATTTTCATATGTTCCCAATTTTGAGGCAATGATCTTATGACAGCTTGAACCTGTTGTTCATCGGTTAGGATATGACCTGCATCTCTTAACTCACTTATCATGTTTGACAAATGCCGTAAATGTACTCTCATAGTATGTTCAGGCTTTTTCTTATATGTGTCAAACTTGATAGTGAGTGACCGGAGTTTGGTAATGGACGTACCGCCAAACTTTGTAGCAAGTGCGGACCACATGTCCTTTGCTAATTCATAATCCCGGTACTTCTTCATGAGATCATTGTCCATGCTGCTCAACAAAGTAATGCGAGCAGTGGAATTCTTCTTCTTCCATATGTCATAAGCGGCACGGTCTCGTCTATGTTGAGCCGTGACTCCCTCTTCAGGCTCTTCCATGGTTGTAGTAAGAGCTTAGAACCTCTTGTTCTTCCAAAACATATTGGATTTTCATGCTCCATATCTCATAATTATCGCCGTTAAATTTTTCTCCTTTGTTAAGTTCGGCGACAATGTTCTTAGATGAGATGCCATTTCTAAACAAAATTACACGTTGGATAATGCATGTTATTCAATGCTCGAACATACATGTTCATTTAATTAATTATACCAATAATAATTGTATATTAGATTTGGAATCAAAAGTTAACAATGTCAACAATCATCATCCAAAATTTCCAATTTCCAATTATCATAGATATAATTAATTGCAATTCTAAAAATATATTTAGACACAATTATATAAATATAAATCAACATCAATTCATATAAAATTTTAAATTTTAATAAACAAAATTAATTACATTATGTAAATAGAATTCAACTTGTAATAAAATTAAAACAAACAAATTCCAAAACAACAACAAAAAAAATTAAGTGTACAGCCACATTCCTAAAACTGGGAAGGATCTGATAATCCTTATCCTAAGGTCTTTATCTAACTTGTAATTAACCCTAGGTAGGGGAACTCCCAGTTTCTTGTGATGTCCTTTACGAGTGGAGACTCCTATAGATGCCCCAGCTGTCCTTTTTGCACCCCAATCTATGTACTCCTTGATATAGTTGTTGACCAATCGTCTATAATTTTTATTGTCATCTTTAAAGTTATGAACTTTCAGCTTGGTCCAAACCATATCAAGGAGACCAACGAGATTAGGGTAACCAAGAGTCTCTCTTAGAACTTGGAATTTCGACTCATCTTCCTTTAATCCCCCTATCCAGACAATTTCCTGAATCTTTTCATTCACATGAATGAAATGATTTACGAGTTGCACCAACTCATCCTCTGTGTCTCTTAAAATCAATGTGTGAGTTTGTAGAGTTCTAATCATTTTCATAACCCTTTCCCTTTGAGCGGGTGTTCTAGCAACCATTGCACGTCTATAACGTAACATTTTTTCTGTAACAAATACAAAAAAACTATTTATTTATCAAATAAAGGTTGACTATATTTGATAAATAATACACGTGTTTATGGTTCAATAACAAAATTAGACTCATAAAAAATATACCAAGTATGCATTTTTATTCTTTACAGCAAAAGAAAAAAAATTACAATACTTCACGCGCCCCCACACGCCGGCAGAAGCTGTCACGCGCCCCCACGCGCCGCCGAGAAGCGGCAACGTGCCGACAGGATACCCACGCGCCGGGAGGAGCTTCCACGCGCGCACACACAATACGGGTCGGGTCAACCCGTTCCACACTAAACCGGGTCTATCACATATTCACGGGTCGGGTTTGTAGAGTTAATCCGACCCGTTGACTTTTCGGATCGGGTCTTTGACTGGGTTTGACTGACCCGTTGACTTTTTTGGGTCGGGTGTTGACCGGGTTTGACTGACCCGTTTGACTTTGCGGGTCGGGTTTGACTCATTACCGGGTTTGACTGACCCGTTTGGTCATATGGGTCGGGTCCACGGGTCAACTTGACCCATATATTTATATGGATTATGGGTTGGGCCGGATAGGAATATAATGGGTTTGTGAATATGGTTGACACCAAAACAAAACTAGCCCAATGGTTAGAGTATTGGGCTTTCCACCATGGAGACTTGGGTTCAAGTCTCACCACCCACGGCTGTGTCAATTTTTTTTCCAAAAAAATAACAGGATAAAAACGACATGTCATTCATAAGGGTGGATAAAAAACGACGTGTCGGTTTGTGTCGTCTTCAACCTCTGTCCGGGTCTGCAACTGGGTACCCGACCCGGAAATCAACCCAATCGAAACCCGAAACTTCAAAAGGGCATATCTAAGTCATTTTAACTCTATTTTTTATGATTCAAAAACCATTTTCTTCATAATTTCATAAGGAATTTAATGGACTAAGAATCATTACCAAAAAAACAACTTTTTACGTACAAAATTTGAAAAAATCAGAACTGCATTTGACAAACCAATAACATGCTTCAACATTACAAGATGAATTTCAAACAATATGAACCACGGCTCTGATACCAATGTTGGAAATTATATAGAATAACATATATCCTAACATAATCCCAAGATCATAGTCACCATTGCAATCACATTTTCATATAAATGAACTACAATGAATTTACACAGCATAAATACCTTCACTCCTTAACTCTGAAGCAACAAAGTAATCTGGAAGAAAACCACGAAGAATGTTTCTGTTTTCCAAATTCTAGAGAGAGAGAGCGTATTTTCCTTTTGAATATTTGAGAGTGACAGAGTGTATATCTTTCTAAAAGGAAAGGTTTTCCTTTTATATGGCGTGTTGGAGAGAAACTGCATTTGGCAGTTGCTCTCACACACGTCGCTTGGGGTAACCCATCATGGGTGTACCCCTTATCCAATAATTGTAAATGAGAGAGAGGTGAGGAAATATTGCAATAATATTGACTCGGCTGGACGTAGCTCATATTGAGTGAATAAGGGTAAATAGTGCGTGTTATTTTCTCTGTGTTTATTATCTGTGATTTGCTTTATTGTTGTTTTGTTCTCGCTGCTATCTCTACTTCGTTCGTAACTAAACCAAACCAAAAATCAAATTAATTTATATAACAAGTACTGGAATTCATTAATTAATCTCATAATCCTTGCCCAGAACCGAATGGCTCCAAGATGTTTCACAGATACAGTATAGATTTCAAACAATTTTCTCTATTTATTCATAACCTAACAACACAGAAGAGAAAGTTTTCTCTCTTCTATGCAGCGAATGTAAATATAAACAACCAATACAAATAAAAAGAATGGTGTTCTCAAGAAAATAGAGAAATCAAAACTTAGTTAAGATGATATTGTATTTGAACTAGTTTTTGGGAGTGAGTTCTACCTAAGAAAAATACATCATGATATCAAAGCGACCTTGCCTGGGGCAGATGGTGGGTCCTTGTTGGGTTTGGACCCTGCTTTGTTGTATATATATGTGGCTGAGTTACCTCTTCCCTTGATTTAGTTTTTGGGATGAGTTATATCCAAACCCGCTTGGTATGAAATAAGTTTTGTTGTTATTTTTTAGGAGAGTAAACGATATATTCCCATCCAATGTTTGACGAAATCCCAAGTTGGTACCTCAAGTTTCATTTATTCTAAATTTCCACCCTTCAAATAACACTGTTAACAATTTTTAGGGTAGTGAGGGTGCAATTACCATAATACCCTTAACCCTAAATTAATAAATTATGTTTTAACCCCTAAATTACTATAATTATAATTAACCATATTATTTTGAAATTACTTCAATTACACCCTCATTGACTTCACACCGTCTCGGTTTTCACCGAATATGGGCTGTTTCCAATGGCGGCGAAGCCCCTGGTCACCTCCATCACCTTCCCCATTGTTCATCATCCAAAACCCCTCTGGTTCCCGACTCATTGGGCCCTCCAATTGCCGACACCGTCAAGCTTAGGTTTTCATCGTTCTTCGCTGGATTCTGACGACGAAAATACAATTGGACATCACCACTGCAACCAGCATCTCCAAATCTATAAAACCTCTATGTCCCCAGCAACTGTTTAGTGGCCATTTGCCCGTGGAGACCAACTAAAACCAGTTACCTGTGGCGGCTATCATGGCTGGTGATCGCCAAGTGATGAGGGGTTGTGAAGGGTATAATTTTGTAGAGGGGAGGATGAGGGTTCAAATGGTGGTGACAAGGGTGATTTTGGGTGGAAGAATCGCTAGAAAAGAGCAAAAAACATCGACGGTGGTGTTGGCTAACGTGCGGCGGAGCTTTGTTAGGGGCGACGATCTGCTAATATGCGCCTCCTCTATGAAATGACGAATTTACCCCTAAGCTGTTATATCTAACCATTTTCCGTTACTTTAAGGGGGAGAATCTGAAATAAATGGAACTTGGGGTACCAACTTGGGATTTCATCAAACCTTGGGTGGGAATATGTCGTTTACTCTTTTCAGGATTTGATCCTTCTCTAATAGTTATAGAATCTACCATCTCATTGAATGCATTATTTTCAGGATTTTTCTTCAAGCACATTGTTCTACATGAGGCATATTATCAGGATTATGCACCAATTCTTTAGTAGATCATTCACCAGCTTTTGAAGAACAAGCTCGACTCGCTTGCATTTCTGAAGAATTTTCTGACTTCATTAGAGGCATCTGCTTCTTGCGGCGATTCAACACTTTATATTTCATGACAATAATTGGACGATTCACGAAAGTTTTGTACAAATCAAAGTCATCATGATGTGTCATCAGGAAAGCTATCTTGAACTCTTCAGCTGAGAAATTAGTAACTGGATTACGTCTAACATTACCTGCAGAGGTAATTAGCCTCTCTAATAAAAGTATAAAACTGCGCCATTCCTTAATAATGCTGCGTTATGATTATCTATCTTTTCGTAGTCATTTCTTCTCCGGAAAAACCAACTGATTCTAATTAACTCGTAATTCCGTGAAATACCTTCACTTTTCTATCTATGGAACATATGAAGCATATTAACCAGAACAAAACTAAAACTAAAACTAAAAATAATATAGGAGAAACATATTGCTATATATAGACTTGTTAGGCGTGAAAAATAAACCGATCAACTGAATCCCTTTTCAATAAGCTTTACCTGAAGGATCATAAGAAGAATTATGCTTCTGAAAGATTAAATCTGATTAGAGATGGGCGTTTGCCTTGGCCTCACGGGGATCCATCCCGACTCGGCCCGAATGGGCCAGGGAATCCCCCCCAAAAAAAAGGGGGATTGGGCCGAGGATAGTCCTTAGTTATGTCCCCGCATCCGGGGATGGGCCAGGGAAGGGGATAATGCAATCCCCGGACCACCCCACTTTTATGAGAATTTTTTTTTTTTTGGTTTCCTTTACAAAATTGTATATAAAGTTGAAGTTTAAATCATAATTTTAAGTAATGTATTTAAATTTATGATATATACTTTTATAATATTTTCTAATGTTTGTATTAAATTTATAGAAAAATAATTTAAACGAGGGAGTTTAATAATTAAATATATGTATTATTACTGAATTTCACAAAATAATAATACATGGGATATGACCTAAAAATAAATTTAATTAGATTATTACAATTTACAAACCAATATAAGAATATATACAATTGCTTAACAACTTACAAATTACACAAATTCAATTATCCTTGTAATTAATTAATTGATCGATTAAATATGATGTTAAATTTAATCAAATAATGAGATTTGTTCCTTTCACAAATGGACTATTTTTATTAGTTGTAGTGGAGATATTATTTTATGAATTAATTCACCAATTTACCTAATAAATTATGTTAAGATTGAATTTAGTTATGTTAATTTCATGAAAAATTAATTAATTAACATGACTAACTAAACCTAAGCCTCCATACAATTGAATAACTAAGCAATTTACCTAACTAATAAATTATGTTAAGATAAAATATAATTATTGTATTAATTCTTGTTGGAGTTGTCTAAGTACTTTAGCGGCAGCAATCCAACATTTTAACTTTCCGCAAATGGGCCTTGGCTTTTTCCAGTCGTTCAATGGCCCCTCCCTGCAGTTCTTTTGAATTTCAAATAGTATTTAAGATCCTTCGTTTTCGATTATCTAATAAATCACTTAATGAAAATAGATTATCGTTCTAGCCATTCAGAAATTGGATGACATTTAACTTTAACAAATTGTTAAGAAATTGGAAATATATAGTTAACAAGCTTTTTGAACTGTGAATGGCATAGATGCATAGTTGCAGCAATGTAGCCTGAATGATGATTATATTTTATTACTTTGAAATCCATGAGTATGTTCCAATTTTTACCAAGAAATTGTTATTCACCATATTCAATTATTCATATCAATTTGCTTTTTAAATCTTAATTTAAATTTTATAAGAAATTGTTAGACTTTATATTTTCTTACATTAAATTATGTCTTTTTAATGAATTAAGTTAATTAACTGGCGAAATTAAACAGTCAAATTTTTAAATATAATACTTATCACCGTACTAGTTTTTCACAATTAAAATAATTAATTTTACGAAAAGTTTTGATTTACACGGGGCAAAAATCCCCGTTCGGGGGATAAATCCCCGCAGGGATAAATTCCCCGCAAAGGCTCGGTTATCTGGCTGGGCCGAGACGGGGATGGTCATGATTTTGTCCCCGTAGGCCGAGGATGGTCATGAGAAAAATCGTCGCCCGTGGGGATGGTCCTCAGAGAGGGTAAAGGGGACGGGCCCGGGGCATGGGGTCCTCGGCCCCAACCCAACCCACGCCCATCTCTAAATCTGACAATGATTAGATATGGCAAGAGACGTTTCTAGGAAATATG
The DNA here is from genome assembly GCA_026229545.1 of Pistacia atlantica. Lineage (NCBI taxonomy): Eukaryota > Viridiplantae > Streptophyta > Magnoliopsida > Sapindales > Anacardiaceae > Pistacia > Pistacia atlantica. The sequence continues at coordinate 2,782,705 of CM047909.1, read as the reverse complement.
CAAATCTTCTTCTACTTCTTCCTCTATTTTTTTATTTTTTGGGTGACTGGGATGTTCGGCCCAACTTGCATACACCTCAACTAATACCCGGGACTCTGAAGTTGACAGCTAGGTAAACCTCCAGTGGTCACCTCTATTAGCAATCAGATGAATCGAACTCATGACCTCTTAAGTAATACCTCAAGAGTCGCTATTTAATCATTTGGCCACCCAAGGGTGGTTAGTATGCAAATCTTCCCCATGAGTTAAACAGATCAAATGATGACAAAAGGTCTACATGGCCGAGTTACAATGAATCATCATAGAAGCTTTCACCATATAACGATTTTGCCACAGCTTTTTTTATGGACATATAACTTTGGACTTTGTATGCTTCATGTTATAATGAGAATTAATTGCAACCTTGGACGCATTAATTGATTTGGAGTAGTGTTTAGCGTTGAAGTTTGAATATTAATCTTAAAGGTTGGCTCTCATATGTAAACGATATCCAATGTGGTTTGGAGCTATATAGAGCAAGACATCATAAAGAAAAAGAGTGGCACTGATCATTACCAATTTACTTCTGTGTATAATACATTAAGATTACAACTTCTACATTGGGAAATGAAGACGTGAACTACCAACAACATATATGGAGGCGCCATCCTCAACAAGACATAATTAATTTGTAGCAGATCGATAAATTTGCCTTAGTTGCTTTGCCACATCAATCATCGTTGGTCTTTCTTCTGGTGTGTTTAGACATCGAAAGATAAGATCTATAAAGGCCTGCAACTGCTGCTCTTTCCCGAGATATGATCCTTTTCCGGTAATAATAGGATCTACTATCTCATTAAATGTATTGTTGTCAATATGTTTCTTCACGTAGGTAGCCCAAAACTATCGAACTGTAATATTATCTCCGATATGCTTCACCATACAGTCCATTAATATTGTAAAATGCTCATCTTCTCCCACAAGACGACGGATTTTCTGTCCAGTGAAAAGCTCAAGTAGTACTATACCGAAACTATAAACATCGCACTTCTCATCGCATTCATTTGTACGAAAGCACTCTGGCGCAATGTAATCCACTGTCCCAATTAGGGGATCATTTTTTATGTGGGTTTCACCTTCTGGAATAGGAGCTGATAATGAAAAATTATTGAGTTTGGAAACAAAATGTTCATCTAACAAGATATTTGAAGGCTTGATGTCTCTAAAAACAATTGGTCTGGGGAGTCCAAAGTGAATATATGCCACTGCATTAGCGATTTCCATTGCAATCTTCAACCTATGCCTCCATAGTAAAGGCTCAGAATTGAGTTCATGACGGCGGTGAATATGATCATCAAGAGAGTAATTTTCTACCCATTCAAAAACTAGAATGGGAATTTCAGTCTCCAAGCAGCATCCGATGAACTTCAAAATATTTTTGTGGCTTATTTTTGATGCAAATACAATGTTGTTAAAGCAAAAGTTTTGTACAGAATATTGTGTTTGAGGCTCTATATACTTCATAACAAAAATAGGGCGATCTAGGAAGCCTTTGTAAAACTTAAGGTGATAAGCATGACCTGGTATAAGTTTCTGTATCTGGTAGTTATTCGTTGCCCTCTTGAGCTCTTCAATGGAGAAACTTCTAATTGGATTTTGTTTACCATTAGACGAGGTAATCAACTTCTCTAATAAAATTGCGCCATTCCTTAAGAATGGTTTGCCATCTACCTTTTTCTTATCCTTTCTTCTGCTGAAAAACCAATTCATTCTAACCTGTTCATAATTCCATAAAATACTTTTTCACTTTTACAACTATGGAACAAGTGAAGCATATGTAAATTAAAAAAAAAAAAAATATTGTCATTGCTCATAAGAAACAACTGAGGATGTTAAATTACCAGCGGATGGCCGGACCTTTCACAATAGACGGAGCTGGAGAGGCTTGAGTTTGAGCAGATAACTTGTCGATAAAATCTGAAGCAGAACAAATATATAAAACAGAGAGGTGGATTTTTTATTATGGCAGAGGTGGTATGGAAGTCCTGCCGATCAACCATGACATATTCAAAGGGATAAAAGTAGTTGGTTAACAGTTAAAAGATAGATCTCAACCAAGATCACTGTTTGTAAGGAAATTAAAAGATAGATCTCAACCAAGATCACTGTCTAATGTGAAGAAAAGAGAAAACATTTGCTATACAGGTACAGTAAATTTTTACATCAGTCGGTGGGAAAAGTTCATGTACCTGTTAATGACCAATTCATGTGTTGAGATGAAGAAAACTGAGGAATGATTTGAGATAGCTCCAAGATTGACGCTTACACATAAAAAGATGAACCTGAAGCTGATTTTATATAACCAGAGATCTCGTTGTTTCTTGGAAATATAGAAGTCTTATAGTCAACATTTTAAAAAGTCATGGAAATTTCTGGGATTGACTTCACTCATGGTTGACTAGAAGAATTCCATACTTCTGATGTAGGCACAAAAAATCTACTACGATTTTTCATAAATACCCTTTTAGACAGTTAAAATAAAATTTGTGTAAGTTACAATTCTTGAAGATGGGTTTGATAAGATAGTGGATCTCATTATTCTTGGAGATGGACCATATTCTGGGAATAAGCTGCAAATGCAAGCCCTTGCAGAGCTAACCTTAAAATGGATAGCTATCTCAGAAGAAGAAAAGCCAGCAGTGATTGATGTGGCAAAGCAGCTCGGGCAAATGTATAGGCTCACTGAAGTGAGATAGTTTAAACTTGTTCTATGTAATTTAAGGATGTACACCTTTCTTGTTTATTGATCTTTCTCATATATTATGACTCTCTATACATTGTATTGTAGTTGCTTTTTACTATCTTCTTCAGCAGATAAACCACTTACTAGATTAGATTTTTTGCATTAGCAATCTCCATTGCAACATTTTTACCCATCTTTCAATAGTAAAGGCTCAAAATGGGGTTGATGACGACCATAAAAACGATCAGCAAGAGTACCATTTCTCACAGATTCAGAAACAAGAATGGGAGTTTCAGTCTTTAAGCAATATCCAATCAACTTCAAAACATTTTTGTGCCTGATTTGTGATGCAAATACAATGTTGTTAGAAATCAGATGATTCTGCAGGAAACCTTCATACATTGTCAACTTCTTATGTTGCAAATTGTTTGTTGCTCTCTTGAGCTCATCAGCAGAAACCAGTACTGAATGGACTATATCTAATATTAAAAGAAGTAATCAACTTCTGAAAATTGAACTCATCTAACCAGCTCACAAATCCCTGATACAATAACTTCAGACTTCTAATTAACTAGCTAGGAACAGAAAAAGGCACATTAAATATCATTTTAACTGGACAATTGATACATTTGCTTAAGTTGTTTTGCCACATCAATCATTGTTGGTCTATCTTCAATGATTCACAAACACATTTAAGAATAAGCTCTGTCAAAGCTTGTAATTGCTTCTCTTTTATAGGACATGATTTGTCTCTAAGAAGGATGGGATCTACTACCTCCTCAAACGTACCATCTTCAATGAATTTCATCGCATGATTCAATAACCAATAATCAGCTCCACTTTTGCTGCGCGAAGGATCATATACTGTTTGTCCTGTCAAAAGCTCAAGAAGTAATATACCAAAACTATAAACATCGCATTTCTCATTGCAATCACCTGTAATCATGTACTCTGGAGCAATATATCCCACTGTTGCTGCCACTGCGTCATTTATGTGGGTTTCACCTTCTGGAATAGTCACAGAAAGTGAAAAATCAAACAGTTTGGCAACATAATTTTCATTGAGAAAGATTCTTGATGGTTTGATATTTCAAAACACAATAGGCCTGGGGAATCCAAAATGGAGATATGCAACTGCATTAGTTATTCCCATTGCAATTTTGAGCCTTTCTGACAATACTAAAGGCTCAAAATGGGGTTGATGATAAATATGATCAGCAAGAGTGCCAAACTGCACAGGTTCAAAAACCAGAATTGGAATTCGAGTCTCTAAGCAGCATCCAATCAACTTCAAACATTTTTGTAGCTACTCATCCGCGATGAAAATGCAATGTTATTGAAACAATCTTCGCAACCATCCAGAATGTCATTGAACTTCATAATAGAAACTGTGTGGTCTTGCAGAACACCTTTATACAATTTATAGACATATCCATCTCTTATAACTTTTCTGTAGGGCATAGTTGTCTGTTGCATTCTTGAGCTCGTAAGCAGAGAAACCGCAAATAAGATTACATTTACCATTACAAGAGGTAATCAACTTTTCCAGCAAAATTTGGCAGTTCTTCATCAACAATACTGATTCATCTGTGTTTTGCAACTTATTTCTTAACCTCAGGCACGAAGTCATCTATAACCTGTCTAAAACCCCAATAAATATATTAATGTATACACATAAAACTGGCTATAGTTCTAACTTTTTCATCTGTTTGCAAGGAAATTACCAGATTCTTCTCAACCAAAAGATCACTGTCTAATGTAAAGAAAAGGGAAAATATGCTAACTACAGTATAAGAATTCACACATAGCAGTTACAGTAAATATTTACAACAGTCAGGCTAAAAGGTTTATGTACCTGTTAATGGCTAATTCAAGGATAAAGATGAAGAAAACAGAACAATGAATTTGAGAGAACTCCGCAATTGGCACTTACATATATATATAAATAAACTGAATCTGAAGCTGATTTTACATGACTAGAACCAGAAGCGGTGTTTCTTGGAAGTAAGGAGGTCTTGTATATCAGTCAACTACATATATTTAATTATTAATGAAAGTAAATTTATACACAGATAGACATACTAAGGAAACGCAGCAGATAAAGAGAATATGTACCTGTGTGTCATTGAACAAGAATGAACTAAAGAAAATGCTTGCGAGGGCTGATTTTGAGACAAAGCTCTCTGCAATTGACACTTAAATATAAAATTTGAAGCAGATTAATGAATGAACATATATATAACCAGAAGTGTAGTTTCTGATCAGAAGTATGGATGCCTTCCTTGTCAACCACGAAATTGTAGCATGTAGTCTACATATTCATAAAAAGTTGGGAGAAAAGTTGGCTTCCAGGAAATTTCCATCATCGATATTGACCCTGTGGCTCAAAGGAGTCAAAACATGGTGGCCTAAAGAAAACAATTACTGAGAGTGAATGTGTTGAGCATTTGCATGGCTTATACTTATGAAACTTATATAAGGGTAAAGTTAATATATTGACTTAAAGTTTGAAACGATAATGATGGAGAGAAGAACCTTGTACAATTCTTAATACTTCATATAAGACTTCCTGAAATAATAAGGCCTTTGAACATGTAAAATTTAAAGTAAAACTGTATCAACACATTGGAAAGATCCATAAACAAATCATTCATAAGATTACATAAAAGTTGAGAAACTATTCCTAATCACGAGTACAAAGTTAGGACACTAAGCAGCAGCAACAGCAACAGCTAGATACATCTGCCTTAGTTGTTTAGCCACATCCATCATTGTTGGCCTATCTTCTGCTATTCTGCTGATACATTTCGAAATAAGTTGTACAAGAGTACTCAGCAATTGCTTCTCTTTCTCAGGATTTGATCCATCTCCACCAATTTCAGGATTTACCATCTTATCAAACGTATCATTCTCAATATGTTTCTTAATTACAAATAGAACCCTCCTATGTCCTATCACATGTCATTTCATTAACATCAACATTCAATTTCCTCATTTAATCCACCAAACTCCATGATTACCCACTTATGAGTAAGCACTTTGACAATCTTCTATTTCTTACACCATATTTTAATAAATTCTCTGATTTATGCTTTAAATAAAATTTTATCTGCTCATTATCCCATTGAATTTTTAAACATTACCAAGGTCATTCATTTTACAATCTTCTAGATATAAACATGCTTAAAAGAAAATTAAGGCAATTGTCTAATGTTTGTAAAGGCTAGGTAAATTGAGTGTTACATTTATTGCTTCTTGATTTCAATATCATATTTGTCATCAAAAACTAGCTAGAGGTCTTGTGTTCGAGTCCCATCAAGTGACTACCTACCACATTCGTGATTTACTTGGTGCATTAGGTTTGTAGCCCAATCAAAAATGTTGAAAATGAAACTCCTATGATGGAGGAGTCCATTAGAGATGAAGAGGAGGATTCTTCCTAAGCACCTCAACAAGAATCAATTGTTGTTAATCGGCCAAGACGAGAAATTCGCAAGCCTGCTCGTTTATATAAGTTGTTTATATGTGTCCTCTTATGTGCTTTGTTAGTATTTCAATTCTGCACGTCTCATGGTCCTACTGTTTCAAAATTCAATTAAACAAGACGGAATTACGTCTATGCATGAAAGGAATTTACATGCTGTGAATATTTCCAGGAGTCCACAAACAAGGAAGGCACTCATACACCCTCAACTCAATTGAAAGTTTAAGATATTTTAACTAACAAGTTAAGACTTAACAAAACTTACGTATTCGTCTGAGAAGCTTTGCCACATCAATCATCGTTGGCCTCTCTTCTGGTGTGTTTAGACATTGAAAGATAAGGTCTATAAAAGGCTGCAATTGCTGCTCTTTCCCTGATGGTTGAAGTCTTCGGGTTTTAATGGATTGGGTAATTAGTTTTGGGTAATTAACAAAACACCCAATCCATGATAAATAATTTCAAAGTAGGCCCAGTTCTTATTTTTATGTACACTCTCAAAAACAACCAAAACCAACCAGGGATGAATGGTCTCACAATAGGGGCCTCCTAAATGAAAGCCCAAGCCAACCATTCTTGACTTGTCTCATGGTTGAATTGGAAGACTTCCATACTTGAAAGAAACTGTATATATATATGTTCATGTTCTTTCATTTTGCTTCACATTTTATATGCAACTGTGAGCTGCAGAGCCAAACATGGTGGCCTAAAGAAAACAATTACTGAGAGTGAATGTGTTGAGTATTTGCATGGTTTATACTTATGAAACTTATATAAGGGTAAAGTTAATATATTGACTTAAAGTTTGAAACTATAATGATGGAGAGAAGAACCTTGTACAATTCTTAATACTTCATATAAGACTTCCTGAAATAATAAGGCCTTTGAACATGTAAATTTTAAAGTAAAACTGTATCAACACATTGGAAAGATCCATAAACAAATCATTCATAAGATTACATAAAAGTTGAGAAACTACTCCTAATCACGAATACAAAGTTAGGACACTAAGCAGCAGCAACAGCAACAGCTAGATACACCTGCCTTAGTTGTTTAGCCACATCCATCATTGTTGGCCTATCTTCTGCTATTCTGCTGATACATTTCGAAATAAGTTGTACAAGAGTACTCAGCAATTGCTTCTCTTTCTCAGGATTTGATCCATCTCCACCAATTTCAGGATTTACCATCTTATCAAATGTATCATTCTCAATATGTTTCTTCACATAATCCGATATTGTGGTCTCATTCTTCGCAAGATCAAGGATTTTATGTTCAGTCAAAAGCTCGAGTAACAATGCACCAAAACTATAAACATCACATTTCTCATTATAATCCAATGTAGCACAATACTCAGGGGCAGCAAACCCCATTGTCCCCATCAATAGACCATCTTTAATGTGGGTTTCGTCCTCTGGAATTGACTCGCTCACCGGAAAATCGAAGAGTTTGGCAACATATTGTTCATCCAATAAGATATGTGATGGATTTATATCTCTAAAAACGACTGGCCTTGGGAAGCCAATGTGAAGATTTGTAATTGCATTGGCAATTTGCATAGCTATTTTTAACCTATGCTTCAACAACAAATGACCAACCTGGAGTTTATGATCAGGATTATGGATAAGATCGGCAAGAGTCCCATATTGTACAGATTCAAACACTAGAATCGGAATTTCGGTCTCTGATAGAACCTGTCCTGCAAAAACACCAGCAATACCACAGAATATACCACAACACACAACCACTCACAATCAACAATACAATGCCCTGCCCATTCTATTAATATCGCACGTAACACTACAACCGTAACAATACTTCCAAGAGCCTTGCTCTATCGGTACTCACTAAGCAAATGTACTAAATAAACAAAGAAAGTGCAATAAGAGAAATGGTACTAAGGTCGACTTCGAGGGTCACCACCTCCCGTACATCGACTTCGAGGGTCACCGCCTCCCCGCCAAATTAACAATTTTCTGCTTCCCCCTCTTTTTCTCCCCTCCCCTTTTTATTCATTCCTGGCACCTTTTGTACTTCTAACCGAATTCCTATTTTTGCTCCTGTCAAGCCATCTGTCCCTTCTAACAAACTCCAACCTTTTTACTTATTCCTCTACTGTTTTACCCTCTTGCCCTTCCTATGATATACCAATCCTCTAGGTTGTTCATCAATACCCTCCCCAAGGAGAGCCACCTTGTCCTCAAGGTGGAAAGAAGGAAATTGGTGGTGGAGAACGTCGAAATCTTCCCATGTGTCTTCGTAGGACGGTAATCCTTTCCAGTGAATCAACACTTCCCACTGCCCATTCAGGAGTTTTCGTTTCTTGAGGACTGCCTCAGGTTCTAGTTGTAGAATTAAGTCCTCGGTGAGGGCTGCCGGTAAAGGCTGGCTAATGGGGCTTGGGAATGTTGCTTTCTTCAGTTGAGAGACATGAAAAACGTTGTGAATACGGGCGGACGAAGGTAGTTCCAGCCTGTATGCCACGGCCCCAATTCTATCGGTAATGACAAACGGACCGTAAAACCGTGGGCTCAACTTTTCATTGTAGCGACGGGCTAAGGAACGTAATCTGTATGGTTGTAATTTCAAATAGACAGATTCACCAACCTCAAAGGTAACCTCTCGGCGATGGCGATCAGCATACAACTTCATACGGTTTTGGGCGTTGAAAAGATTGGCCTTTAACTCCTCAATAATGTGGTTTCGTTGCTGAAGTTGCTGATCAACTTCTTCCACGGGTGACATCCGGTCTGCATAGCGTAACACTGTTGGAGGTTCACGGCCGTAAAGGGCTTTAAATGGACTCATGCCAGCGGAGCTATTATAGGTGGTATTGAACCAAAATTCTGCCCAGGGAACCCAATTTGGCCACTGTTGCGGGTGGCTATTAACAAAACATCTGAGGTATGTCTCTAAGCCTCGGTTTACCACTTCTGTTTGACCGTCCGTCTACGGATGGTAGGCCGAACTCATGAGTAAATTGGTTCCAGACTGTTTGAATAATTCAGTCCAAAAGTGGCTCATGAATACTCTATCTCTATCTGAAACAATGCTGCGGGGAAAGCCATGTAACCTGACTACTTCTTTTATAAACAGATCCGCAACCACTTTGGCTGTGTATGGGTGTTTAAGAGTGAGAAAATGGCTGTATTTGGTCAAACGATCAACCACAACCAGAATAGTGTCAACCCCATTTGCTTTGGGCAGCCCCATAATGAAATCCATGGAGATATCCTCCCACACCTGGTTAGGAATTGGTAGCAGTCCTGCGGGACTTAGGGCATCGTATTTATTTTGTTGACAGACAGCGCTAGCAGCCACAAATTCCTTGATATCTTTCTTCATTCCCTCCCAAAACACCACATTCGAGAGCCGCTTATATGTCCGAAAAAATCCCGAATGGCCTCCAATAGGGGAAGTATGAAATTCTTGCATACCTTGGATGTGAGGCCCCGATTTAGGGAGTACTAACCTGTTATGATACAACAGATGGTGTCCCACTACTCTGAAATGGGGGTGGCTGTTCGGGTCAATCAGGAGTTGTTGTATTATTCCCCGCAACCTGTCATCCCTCTGATGCATCTTCTAAACGCTAAGCCTTAAAAGCAACCCACCGACAAAGCATGATGCTCAATTGTATCAGGCATTCTGGAAAGAGCGTCTGCTGCTTTATTTTGCTGTCCTGGCTTATATTGGATACTGAAATCAAGTCCCAACAGTTTGATAACCCACTTTTGCTGACATTCACTTAATAGTTTCTGGTCGGTTAAGAAGTGGAGACTCCGCTGAACTGTTCGAATAACAAAATGCCTTCCCAAGAGGTAGTGACGCCACTTTTGCACAGCCAATACTACCGCCATTAATTCCGCTCATAGATTGATTTCAGTTTAGACCGGAGAGATAACCCTTTGCTGAGAAATGCGATCGGCCGTCCTTCTTGCATCAGCACCGCCCCTAATCCGCTGCCTGAAGCATCAGTGTCTATAATAAATTCCTGGGTAAAATTTGGCATCCGTAGGACCGGAACACTGGTCATGATCCTTTTCAACTCCTCAAAAGCTTGTTGAGTTGCTGTGTTCCAAACAAAAGAATCCTTCTTTAACAGACCAGTGAGAGGTAGGGCTATTTTACCATAATCTCTCACAAAGCGACGGTAGTATCCTGTGAGTCCCAGAAATCCTCTGAGTGCCCGGATATCTTTCGGTTCTGGCCATTTAGTTATGCTGTCAATTTTTGATGGATCTACGGCCACACCCTTAGCTGAGATTATGTGTCCCAAATATTCCATCTGGAGCTGCCCAAACTGACATTTCTTTTGATTGACCACCAGTTGATTCTCCCACAATACCTGCAAAACAATGTTTAAATGCTTCGCATGTTCGGCCATCTCCCGGCTGTAAATCAGTATATCATCGAAGAAAACCAATAAAAATTTTCTTAAGTATGGTCTGAATACGTCATTCATGACTGCCTGAAAAGTTGCCGGTGCGTTGGTAAGGCCGAAAGGCATCACAAGGAATTCATAGTGCCCTTCGTGTGTTCGAAAAGCAGGCTTGTGGGTGTCTTCGGGTTTCACTCGAATCTGATGATATCCGGATTTCAAATCGAGTTTAGAAAACACCGTTGCTCCTTCTAACTCATCAAACAGTTCGTCGATAGCGGGAATCGGAAATTTATCCGGAATTGTCACTTTGTTGACTGCCCGATAGTCTACACAGAATCGCCACCCTCCATCTTTCTTTTTCACCAAGAAACAGTAATGGAGAATGGACTAATGCTAGGTTTTATAATCCCTCAAGTTAACATTTCCTTGACAAGGCGCTCTATCTCGTTTTTCTGGTAATAAGGGTACCGATATGGTCGGAGGTTCGGCGGTTGTGCTCCCGCACTAACTGGATGTTATGATCTTTTGATCTGACCGGTGGTAACCCCGTAAGTGGCTCGAAGACTCTGCTAAACTTTCCTAAAACCTCCAACGCATCATCGATGTTTCCCATCTGCTCACCGAGTCTCAGATCGCCTGGGCCCTTCTATCAAAAAGCCCTGGCCTTCCTTCTGCAGTGCTTTAATCATTGCCTTGAGGGAAACCATTGTCTTGCTAAGAGACGGGTCCCCATACAGACACACTGTCTGGTTTCCCCACGTGAATTTCATCGTTTGTTTCTTCCAATCAGGAACAGTTTCGCCTAAAGTCTCCAGCCACGCAATACCCAGGACTACATCCGCACTGCTCATATCAAATGGGAAGAAATTTTGAACAATCGTTACTCCTGGTAACTCCATACATACATCTCGACATTCCCCTTCGCATCGCACACTATACCCGTCGCCTACTCTGACCCCGAAAGACTGAGTCCCCACTATTGGAATGCCCAACTGTTCCACCACCGTTGAACTAATAAAATTGTGGGAAGCCCCACTATCAACCAAAACAATCACTTCCTTACCTTGGATCCTTCCTTTAAGCTTCATTGTTTTCGGCCCCTGGATCCCCACCACTGAACTAAGAGAGAGTTCCACCTGTTCCTGCTGTTGCACCGATATCGCTTCGACAGTATCTCCAACGCCACTCGGATCCGGGTCATCTTCCTCATCGTCAATCAAGATGATCTGAAATCGCTTTTTCCCGCATCGTGCCTCCCAATCGAATACTTCCCATCGCACTGAAACAAATCCCTTTTTCTTTTTCGTTTTCGTTGGATCTCCACATCGTCATTCGACGGAAGGGAAAATCTCGCCGTGGGAAGTTCGACGCTCGACGGCGGAAAGATGTAGTCGAATGGTCGCGAGTTGGAAAATTCGTCAAGATCCTTGCATGGAGGATTCTCGGTGAACGACGATTGAAACGAGAGGTGGCGTTTTTGGGGAGGGATTCAACGTAGTTGGGAAATTTGGGATTATTTGAGTTGGGTTCAAATCGGGTCGGGTGGTCTTGATTAGTTGGGTTGGGTTCAAATCGGGTCGTCATCCTGGATCCTTGATTGTTGGGCCCATAAGATATACCCGACCCAGCTGTGCGTGAAGGCTTATATGATCCCATTTGGGCTTCTTCTAAAGCCCGATTTCTATCTTCAATTCGTTGGGCTAATTCCATGATTTGGATTAATGAGTTTGGTTGGGCTAATCTGACTTCAGCCCGTATCTCCACCTTCAGCCCATTCACAAAAGCAGCCTGTAATATTTCATCTTTCTCCCCCACCACAACAGCGCTGCCACTGCTTCAAACGCCACGGAACTCCATAACTGACCCATTTTGTTTGACTGCCATTAAAGATTCGTAAGGGTTGAGTTCTTGTGACCCACTAAAACGCTGCAGTAGTGCCAGCTTAAACATGGCCCACGAGCTTGCCGGAGTTCTGGATTCCGTCCCATTGAAACCAATTTATAGCTTCACCTTCCATGCAAATGGCTGCCGCTGTTAACTTCCCTTCCTCCGATATCCCGTTGAGGCTAAAGTAGCGCTCAACCTTGAAGATCCATCCGTACGGATCTTCGCCAGAAAATATGGGCATTTCCAACTTTCGCCCCCCCATTTCACTGCGGCTTGACGCGTCGTTCCCAGACCCACTGGCTCCGTTTGAGTTTCCTTCTTGGTGAGACTGTATATTCTCTGTTGACCGTATCTCAGCCCCGCCAGCTTCTTCCTCGTCTTTCCGTCGCACCCACGACTGCAACTCCACTAAGCATTCTCTGATTGTACCCATGTCTACCCCCAACTTCGTAATCTCTCTCTCAACATTATCCATTCTTGAATCCATCCTTGTCAAAACCGTTACCCAGACGACAGTGCTCTGATACCAATTGATAGAACTCGTCCCCGCAAAAAACACCAAGAATACCACAATATACCACAACACACACCACACTCCACAATCAACAATACAATGCCCAGGCTTCTATTAATATCACGTAACACTACAACGGAACAATACTTCCAAAGAGCCTTGCTCTATCGGTACTCACTAAGCAAATGTACTAAATAAACAAAGAAAGTGCAATAAGAGAAATGGTACTAAGGTGACTTCGAGGGTCACCACCTCCCTGAATCTCGACTTGAGGGTCACCGCCTCCCCGCCAAATTAACAATTTTCTCGCTTCCCCCTCTTTTTCTCCCCTCCCCTTTTTATTCATTCCTGGCACCTTTTGTACTTCTAACCGAATTCCTATTTTTGCTCCTGTCAAGCCATCTGTCCCTTCTAACAAACTCCAACCTTTTTACTTATTCCTCTACTGTTTTACCCTCTTGCCCTTCCTATGATATACCAATCCTCTAGGTTGTTCATCAGTCTCTAAGCAACATCCGATCAACTTCAAAACATTTTTGTGGCGTATTTGTGACACAAATACAATGTTGTTGAAACAATATTGGTACCCTCTACTTCCTTCAAACTTCAAGACAAATTAAAACTGGATGATTCTGAAGAAAACTTTTGAACAATTTATGGAATCTGCCATATGTTACAACTTTTTGGAAGTCGTAGTTGTTTGTTGCTATCTTGAGCTCACTAGCAGAAAAACCCCTAATTGGATTATATTTACCATTGCAAGAGGTAATCAACATTTCTAAAAACTTTTCCCCATTCCTTAAAAGATTTATGTTGGCTACCTTGTCATCATAGTTTCTTCTTCTTCTGAAAATCCAAGCCATCTAAACCTATTCACAAATATGAAAAATAAAAAAATGAAGTTATCCTTTATACAAGAACTTATTATGCACGTTCACTTATCTGGGAAAAGATTGAATTCGACGAAATTCAATAACTCCATTGAAGGAAAAAAGAAAAAAAAGAAGTAAATATTTTCAGACACTTCTCTTCAAGGGTATAAATAAATCAAGATACGTAAAATGGGTCATATTTCATGAAATTGGTAAGGTAAACCACCGTAGATGGATCAAGTCATCAAGATATGTAAATTACAAACCTGCAGACGGCCAATTCAGGTTTCGCAGTAAAGAGAATGTTCGCTAGCTAGGCTTGAGTTTGAGAGAGATTAATCGACTTATAATATGCAAAATCTGAAGCAAAAAGAACATAAAACTTGATTACATAGTTTCTTAATAAGAGGTATAGAAGTCTTCCAAAAAATGATTATTATTATAGGATGATTACTACATATGAGATTCATAAAAAAATAAATATCAGTGTCAGGTAAAACTATACACGAGATTTATTATCTTACTATGATAAAAAAGTCTTCCCTGTCAACCATCAGTTATGTGATCTAGTATACCTTTTCATTCAGAGTCATGATCAGTACAGTTCCGGCTCACTAATAAATATACTTACTTTAATGACAGTATTATAAAACAAAAACGGTCACACCCTCTCCCGGGTGATCCCTATCTCGTCGTATCTGAGCGTTTCGCAGGACTCAGGATCCTTAGAGGAGGGTGAAATTTTTCGAAAACAATTTATAAAACTCCTTTCATAAAAACTTTAATGATAGTTGTATAACACAAAACGTGATTCTGAAAAACGTGAATCTTAGAAAACAATTTATATAAAACATTGTATCAGAGATCTCTAACATGTATAAGCATCTTGCCAATGAACATGCGTTTTTTGGCCAACCGAAAGCATGTAGTAAGCACCTTACGTACCTAATATGCAATCCTATAGAGGAAGGAACATAAAATAGTGAGTTGGGAAGCCCAATGAGTGGATAATACAGTTTATATATGAAAATAACTTTTAGCTTTAAAAACATGCATGAGGAAAACCGTTTGCATGTCATGCAGCACATAACCACTCACTTAATAATACAACAATAATCCAATATAATTTTTGGATATCGTAAAACCTTAAATTGTTCCAACTCATGCCAAACAAGAAATTCGCACCCTCGTACCAGCTTTCTGAATGCCATGGATCATTCGTATTAAAAATCTCATAAACCGATGCAACCATCACCAAAGCTGAGTATGTATCTGCCAACACCAAACCCATTCTTACTCAAGCCTATACCTATTGAGTGTCCACAATTTCCACCCCAGCCTATACCTACTGGGTATTCACAAATTCTACCTCGGCCTATACTCACTATGTATTCACACATTCCACTCCACTAGGTATTCACAAATTCCACCCCAGCCTATACTTGTTGGGTATTCATAAATTCCATCCCAGCCTATACCCGTTTGGTGTCCACAAATTCACCCCAGCCTATACCCGTTGGGTATCCACAAATTCCACAACTTCTAATTGGATTTTGTTTACCATTAGACGAGGTAATCAACTTCTCTAATAAAATTGCGCCACTCCTTAAGCTTGGTGTGTCATCTACCTTTTTCTTATACCGTCTTCTGAAAAACCAACGAGTAATACTACACTAACAATCATTTTTAACAAATTTTCTCTCTCAACCTGACGTGAAAACTTGCAATTGATCAACTCGCAATTGATCAACTCGCAATTAATTAGTGGGATCCATGCAGACTCATGTGGAACCCATTATGAACAGAGGAATTGCGAGCTGTCACGTCAGGGTTGTGAGAAATTTATGACATAGAGTTATTGGTATAGTATTATTCAAAACCAGTTCATTCTAACCAGTTCATAATTCCATGAAATACTTTTTCACCTTTACAACTATGGAACATTTGAAGCATATGTAAAATAAAAAACAGCTGAGAAAAGAGGATGTTAAATTACCTGCGGATGGCCGACCCTTTCACAATCGACAGAGCTGGAGAGGCTTGAGTTTGATCAGATAACTTGTCGATAAAATCTGAAGCAGAACAAATATATAAAACAGAAAGGTGGTTTTTTTATTATAGTAGAGCTGGTATGGGGGTCCTGCCGATCAACCATGACGTATTCAAAGTGCTAAAGACTAGTTGGTCAATTAGCTGAACCAATCATTGAACTGAGCAAGCTTTACAAGACTTGAAATTTCCATTTTTTTATTTTTTTTCTGAAATTCTACATCAACTCTTCACCGTTGAAGTCTAGGGGTTTTAATGTTTTGGGTAATTCACAAACACCCAATCCATGATAAATAGTTTCAAAGTCGGCCCAGTTCTTATTTATATGCACACTCTCAAAAACAATCAAAACCAACCAGGGATGACTGGTCCCACAATATGGGCCCCTAAATGAAGCCCAAGCCAACCATTATTGACTTGTCTCATGGTTGACTTGGAAGACTTTCATACTTGTAAGAAACTGTATATATGTTCATCATGTTCTTTCATCTTGCTTCACATTTTATATGCAACCGTGAGCTGCAGAGCTTTCTATATCAAACTAAGCAACGTTGTATTCCATGAACAATAGTAGACTTTCAGGCTTGAAACAAAGTAAATTTCCAGAAGATGAAAATAATGATGATCTGGTAAATGATCAGAAAGCAAATAACCCACTTCTTTTGGTCCTGTAGTTTCATAAATTCTGCTGCAGATTTTAAGATCTTGTAAATAAATTCCAATCTCAAGTTAAATTTCCTATTTTGTTCTTAACATACTTTATGTTCATCAGAAAAGGAAAATAGTGAAACCATTTGATGAATTGTGGATAGGTTCGATGAGTTGTTTTCTGAGGACAAGAAAGCATCAGGAAGAGATAGATAACCCAACATTTTTGAAGAATGGTGAAATTTTACTAAGAGAGTTGATTACCTCCTTTAATGGTAAACGGAATCCAATCCGTGCTTTCTCTGCTGAAGAACTCAAGACAGCAACAAGCAACTATGACACTGGAAATGTTATTACAAGAGATAGTAACTATAGACTATACAAAGGTTTCCTGAAGGATGGCCCTATTTCTGTTATGAAGTTTGAAGACAAATACAAACAAACCAAAGGCAGCTTGGATGGTTATCAAGGGTCTTTCAATGGCATTGTATTCGCATCACAGATGAGTCATAAAAATATTTTGAAGTTGATCGGGTGTTGCTTAGAGACTGAAACTCCCATTCTAGTTTTCGAATTTGCAGGGTATGGTACTCTTACCAATCGTATTTACTGTCCTCTTGAACCCCATTTTGAGCTATTACTATTGACACATAGATTAAAGATTGCAATGGAGATTGCTAATGCAATCGCATATCTCCATTTTCGATTTCCTAGGCCCATTGTGTTTAGAATGATCAAACTAAGCAACGTTGTATTCCATGAACAATATGTTGCAAAATTGTTTGATTTTTCACTATCTGTTTTTATTCCAGAAGGTGAACCCCACATCCAAACTGATAGAGTGGAAGGGACATATGAATATTTGGCACCTGAGTACGTATTAAATGGTATATTTAGTGAAAAAAGTGATGTTTATAGTTTTGGTGTTTTTCTGCTCAAGCTCTTCGTTGGAGAGAAAGTGAATGTTCTTCCCTGTCCTGGAACTGCCGTTGGATATAGTTTACAGAATAGTATGAAGCATTTTATTGAAGATGGGTTTAACAAAATAGCAGATCCCATGATTCTTGGATCATATTCTGGAAACAAGCTGCAACTGCACGTCCTTGCAGAGCTTGTCTTAAAATGTGTCTCTGAATCAGCAGAAGAAAAGCCGACATTGATTGATGTGGCAAAACAGCTCAGGCAAATGTATCTCCTCTTGTAAATATCTTAGTTTAAAGTTCTGATTCATAATTTCCATGCTTCTATGTAATTTTAAGGATGTGCACCTTTCTAACTAGATGATTGATGGGTTTAATAACATAAAGTTTATCACTTTCTACTGTGAAGAGAAGAGAATACTTTCTGTACATAGCAGTTACAGTGAATTTTTCCATCAGTTAGGGGAAAAAGTGTATGTGGGAATAATTTGACAGAGCACCGAAATTGGCAGTTACATATAGACTAACTGAATCTGAAGCTGATTTTATGTAATCAGAAAGGTTGATTCTTGGATGTATGGAAGTCTTATATATCTGTCAACTTTGAATTAATTAGTAAATATAGTCTACAGTTCAAAAGTCATGGAAATTGCAATTGGCTCCAGGAAATTTCTGCCAAGTGGGCTAATAGTATGTTAGGTTAATGAAGTCTACATATATGGTAGTGACTGGCTTGACTTGACTCTTGGTTGACTAGGAACCCTTCCTTACTCCTATGAATCCACGTTTCTGATTAGATATGAATATGTTCATTCACTCTGCTTTGCTTTTCATATGTAACTGTGAGCTGCAGAGCTTTCTCTCACACGATCATGTCCTGCTCAAAGGTTCATATCCTTTTTTATTTATCATATGTTAATTCTTAGTATGTCTATCTGCATGTGAATATGCTTCCGTTTGTTGTTGTCTAGCCAATATTAATCTTTCCAAATTGTTTTTGCTTCATTCAAAAGTGGTGCCGATTTTATGGGCTTTCTGGCTTCTTCTGTTTCTGTATGTTCATATTTGGCATGTGTAACATATGTTGATTTACATTTTTCGTCACCTGATTTCAATCTTGACTGACATGAAGAAAAAATGGATCAATTTCGTCACCTTATAAAACTAAATTCCTAGTTGTACATATTATGGATCAATTTTTTCTTTCCCTTAATTGTTCTTAATATACTTCAGCAGAAAGCAGAAAAAGTGAAACCATTTCATGACTTTGTAGATAGGTTCGATGGCGACAAAGGAGGGTCGGGTTAATATACTGAAAAATGGCGAAACTTTACTAAGAGAGTTGATTACCTTGTTTAATGGTAAACGAAATCCAATTCGTAATTTCTCTGCTAAAGAACTCAAGACAGCAACAAGCAACTACGACGTGGGAAATGTTATTCTAATTGACGATTCCTATAGACTATATAATGGTTTCCTGAAGGATGGCCCTATTTCTGTTATGAAGTACGAAGACAATACAAGCATCGAACAAGCAAATAAAGAGTCCATTAATTGCATTGTATTCGCCTCACAAATGGGTCATAAGAATATTTTGAAGTTGATCGGATGCTGCTTAGAGACTCAAACTCCCATTCTAGTTTTTGAATCTGTACAGTATTACACTTTTGCTAACCTTGTTTACCATCCTCTTGAACCCCATTTTAAACCTTTACCATTGACACAGAGATTAAAGATTGCAATGGAGGTGGCTAATGCAGTAGCATATCTCCACTTTGGATTTTCTAGGCCCATTGTTTGTAGAATTTACAAACCAGGCTACGTTTTATTCAATGATCAAAATATTGCTAAAGTGTTTGATTTATCGTGGTCTGTGTCTATTCCAGAAGGTGAAACTCACATTGAAATCGCAGTGCAAGGTCTATTGGTATATATTGCACCTGAGTACTTAAAAAAAGGTAAATTAAATGAAAAAACTGATGTTTATGGTTTTGGTTGTCTTCTGATCGAGCTTTTGGCTGGAAACAGAATGTCTAATATTCTTCAAGCTGAACCAGACTATGACCATATATTAGAGAAGCTTATTAAGAAATATATTGAAGATGGGTATAATAAGATGGTAGATCCCATGATTCTTGGAGAGGAGCCTTGTTCTGGAAAAGACCTGCAATTGCAAGCTGTTACACAGCTTGCTGTGAAATGTGTCTCTGAATCAGCAGAAGAAAGGCCGACAATGATTGATGTGGCAAAACAGCTCAGGCAAATGTATCGCCTCTCCTAGTTATCATAGTTCAAAAAAGTGATTAACAATTTCCATTATGATTCTATGTAATTTTTCAGGATGTACACCTTTCTGTTATACTGATCTTGCCCATATGTTAAAACTCTCTGAACTCATCTATTTTAGTCTTAAATCCATCTATGAAACGCTTTCAGTTCTCATGATTAACTGGGGAACATATTAGGCAAAAAATTGAGAACAGAAAAGCACATAAAAACTGATCCTTCATACAAAATCTGCACACATTAACATGATGTTCACCAAAGCAATTGAACTCACCTAACCTGTTCACAAATCCCTGATACAATAACTTCAGTACTTCTAATTAACTAGCCAGGAACATAAAAAAGCACATTAACTATCATTTTAACTGGACAACTGATACATTTGCTTAAGTTGTTTTGCCACATCAATCATTGTTGGTCTGTCTTCAGCTGATTCACAAACACATTTAAGAATAAGCTCTGTCAAAACTTGTAATAGCTTCTCTTTTATAGGACATGATTTGTCTCTAAGAAGGATGAGATCTACTACCTCTACAAACCTACCATCTTCAATGAATTTCATCACATGATTCAATAACAAATAATCAGCTCCATTTTTGCTGCGCGAAGGATCATAAACTGTTGGTCCTGTCAAAAGCTCAAGAAGTAAAATTTTAAAACTATAAACATCACATTTCTCATTGCAATCACATGTAATCATGTACTTTGGAGACTAGTTAGTAAATATGTGTTTTATACGTGTATTTATATATTTTATAAAGACTGTCAAATTATATGTATATAATATGAATACTCGTATAACTCACGAATTATTGAAAAAAAAAAAAACTGGGTGAGAATGAAAGAGGAAGTGCGTGTTTTCGTTTTTACACGCGGTGTAATAAAATTTAATCGGCGTGGTTTTGAGGAGATTAAGAATAGTAAAAGGATGCCTTTCAAACATGGAAGGCCTGCACATGTGGCAGTTGAAGTGAGGCTCCAAGACACAAAACTTTAACCCAACATGTTCAGCCATAGTGCCATGTGGCAACTATGGCCCCACATGTAATGTCCTCAACATGGGAAAAAGTAAAACTAAAATTATAATATATTTTTATTCTTGATTCTCTGCTATTTTTTTTAATAATTTTTTTTTTTTTTGAACTTTCTCAATGATTTTGAAGGATAAGTTAAAAAAATATTATTTTAAATAATTATTTTTTATTTAAAAATATCAAAGAAACAATTAAATTATGTTTTTGTTATAGTAATTGATAGGTTTAATAATGGGATAATTCTGGTTAAGCATTGCTATAAGTAGATTGCTTTAATTGCTAGAATTTTCTATTTTCAACACTAAAATTTCAGTCCTTTTTATAATAGTATTGTATTTGCTTAATCTTTTATTTTCTTTTCCTAATAAGATCTGAAGTAATAATATCATGGATAGCACGTCTGAGACATGGAAGCAAATAAAGTAAATCGAATAAAAAAAAAAGAAATTTATTTGCAATTTAATTTGATTGGACTGATTGATGGGTGTCGAATCCAACAAATAATAAAATTCTCATTCTAAAAAAAATACAAATTGTAACAGTGATGAGCAAGGTTGTATCCATAGAGATTGGGTAGATTTATTTTAATGAAAATTAAAATAAAGAAAATGGGGTTTTGAAATTTCGAAGTGAAATAAAAAGAAAGCAATTATAATCAACTAAAAATTAAGGAGAAATCAATATCAAACAAATATCCAACCGAAGGTTTAATTTCAGAATTGGTTCAAAGAATTGATCACAGATACAAGGATAAAATCCTCTATTCTTCACTAAATTGGTTATAGTTATTAACAAGTTCTAACAACCTATCTCTCCTTATTTTCTTGATAACCAAAACAAGCTTTTGATTACTTCCCTTGTTAATAAACAACCCTAAACAAGCTCTTAGGATTTAATCTATCGACAACATTAATAATTAGAGAGACTACCAATTCTAGCTAATAAATACACAAGCTTGATTCATTTAGACTAGATTATATATCTTCATAACATAAATCGAAAATCTCTCTATAATCAGCTATGTTATTTTACCACTAATATTAGAACATTTAAACAATTACGGATTTAAAGTTCTAAATGACAATTTATTAACCTGATAATTGAACAACGGGCCCTTTGCATCAATCAATCAAGACAATAATTGTTAATAAACATAGAAGATATATAAACAGCGAAGAAATAAAAGAATACTGAAAATTAATTAGATCTTACAATTCTTGAAGAACCAAAACTTCAATTATCCCTCAGTTGGAAGAAAAGTATTTAGCTACTCACAATTAAAAGAACGCCTAAAGAAAAGAGAAGAGAGAGAGAGGAGATAGATCCCTTTTTCTAGTGAATAATCTCCCTATTTATAACTCCATCTAATAATAGTTACCCTATCTAGATCATAAAACTAATTAAAAGCAAATCTCACCTTAATAAGGAGTCTTAGCAAATCCTAGAGATTAAGAATGGGTAAATAAATCTTTCCAGCTATCATACATATCTTTTTCTCCAACAAATTCGTAACCCTAGGTCAAAAACCTCGGAATCAGTAAGGCGCGCCCACGCTTTATCTGCTGACTGCTTTTGTGAACATTCTGGGAAAACAGGACGTGCCCATGCTTTAAGCAAAATCCGATTCTGGATTGTATCTCTTTTTGAGCTCTAATTTTTTCTCTCCAAATCTCTTGATTTTGAATTCAATTTGATTTAACTCTTTAATCTGCTCCAAAAAATACGAAACATAATCAAAATCCAAGATTTAAGCATTTATAACCATTAAAACGTGAGAAAATATAAAAAATATATAGATATTATGAATTCTTATCACTGATACATCTCAGAAGATCTTATTTGATATTGCATCCAGTTGACCATTATTTAAAAACTTCTTCCCAACAAAATATAGTAAAATCATATTGCCACCCCTAAGCTTTCATGCATTTGACTTTGAATTTTGGTTTTGTTATGACTTATGTGTTTGGTTTGACACTATAGTTGAATCTTGGCTAAATATTGTGTTTGAGTCTGAAGACTATAATTTGAATATCAGTTATATATAATGTATTTGTGTTATTGGTTAATTGAATACTTTGCATTTGAAATGCTACATTGATTTTAACTAGGTAGTCCATAAAAGTGTTAAAACTAAGATTGATATTGCCCTATTTTTCAAAACGTATTATTGACAATGCACCATATTAAACCCATATATACCCGTACCGTATTTTTCCCGTATCCGAATTTTATGACTAAATTTTTATAAACGTATTTTTTACCGTTTACCATATTATACCCATAAAATTCCCATACCCTTTTTTTGCTGTACCCGTATTTACTAACTAAGCTCTGGAGCAATATATCCCACTGTTCCTGCCACCACATCATTTATGTGGGTTTCACCTTCTGGAATAGTCAGAGAAAGTGAAAATCAAACAGTTTGGCAACGTAATTTTCATTGAGAAAGATTCTTGATGGTTTGATATTTCAAAACACAATAGGCCTGGGGAATCCAAAATGGAGATAGCCAGATAGGCAACTGCATTAGCTATCACCATTGCAATTTTGAGCCTTTGTGACTACTAAAGGCTCAAAATGGGGTTGATGGTAAATATGATCAGCAAGAGTGCCAAACTGCACAGGTTCAAAAACCAGAATGGGAATTCGAGTCTCTAAAGCATCCAATCAACTTCAAAACATTTGTGCAGATACTTATCCGCGATGAAAATACAATGTTATTGAAACAATCTTCACAATCATCCAGAATGTCATTGAACTTCACAATAGCTATTGTGTGGTCCTACAGAGCACCTTTGTACAATTTATAGACATATCCATCTCTTACAACTTTTTGTAGGGCATAGTTGTCTGTTGCATTCTTGAGCTCGTTAGCAGAGAAACCGTGAATAAGATTACATTTACCATTACAAGAGGCAATCAACCTTTCCAGTAAAATTTGGCCATTCTTCATCAAGAATACTCATTCATCTGTGTTTTGTAAGTTCTTTCTTTTCCTCAAACAGGAAATCATCTATAACCTGTATAAAACCCCAATAAATATATTAATTTATACATATAAAACTGGCTATAGTTCAAACTGTTTCATCTATTTGCATGGAAATTAACGGATTCTTCTCAACCAAGATCACTGTCGAATGTGAAGAAAAGGGAAAATATGCTAACTACATTATAAGAGTTCATACATAGCAGTTACAGTAAATATTTACATCAATCAGGCTAAAAGGTTTATGTACCTGTTAATGGCTAATTCAAGTATTGACATGAAGAAAACAGAACAATGAATTTGAGAGAACTCCGCAATTGGCACTTACATATATATAAACAAATAAACTGAATCTGAAGCTGATTTTACGTAACTAGAAGCGATGTTTCTTGGAAGTAGGGAGGTCTTGTATATCAGTCAACTATATATGATTTAATTACTAAATGTAGTCTATTTTTCATAGTCATGGAATTTTCAAAGTTGGCTCCAGGAAATTTTTGCCCAGTGGATTGTTGACTAAGCTTTTAGTGACGTGGAGTTGCAGAGAAAATCAATTGTAAATGACAGAAACTAAAATCAATCAAAAGTTGCACTTGCTATCATGGGAAATTTAGACAAGATATTGTATAACAAGCTGCATATACATATTAAATTTGCATGCCTGAACGATACATTTGTCTGAGTTGTTATGCCACATCTATCATTCTTGGCCTTTCTTCTGCTGATTCAGAAAGACATTTAAAGGCAAGCTCTGTGAAAACTCGTAATTATTGTTCTTTTCCAGGAAACGATACGTCTCTAACAATTACAGGATCTTCTATCTTATTAACACTACTCTGTTTTAAATACTTATCCACACATTCCCATAACGAATGTTTATCACTAGTTTTAAGACGTGAGAGATAAGTAATCCTTTGTCCGGTAAAAAGTACGAGCAATAATGCTCCAAAACTATAAACATCACTTTTCTCGTTGCAATGACTTGTAGTGAGGTACTCCAGCGCAACAAATCCAAATTCTCCCATCACACTATCTTTAACGTGGGTTTCACCTTCTGGATTAGACTTGGATAGTGAAAAATCGAACAGTATCGTGACATATTGTTCATGGAATAAGATACTCAAGGGTTTGATATTTCGAAAAACGGTAGGCCTAGCAAATCCAATATGGAGATATGTGACTGCATTAGCTATATCCATTGCAATCTTCAATCTATGTGTTAACAATAAAGGCTTAAAATGAAATTGATAAGGACGATAAATTTGATCAGCAAGAGAACCATACTCTATAGGTTCAAAAACCAGAGTGGGAATTTGAGTATCCAAGCAAGATCCCATCAATTTCAAAACATTTTTATGAATCATTTGTGATGCAAATACAATATTGTTAAAACAATCTTTCGGTGTATCAGCGGATTCATACTTCATGACAGTAATTTGGCGCTCCTCCAGAAAACCCTTGTACAATTGGTAATCAACTTCTGTGTGTCGTAGTTGTTTGTTGCTAATTTGAGATCTTCAACAGAGAAACTGCGAAGTGGATTACATTTTCCATTAAAAGAGTGTCAACTTTCTTAGTAAAATTTCACCGTTCCTCATCATAAATGTTGTCTCCTCAGGTACCTTCTCTGAATGCATGAATTTTCTCAAGTATGAACTCATAGGATCGACCCACCAAATCCTGAAATGCTTTGAATATATATATATATATATATATATATATATTCTTAAAGGTTGGCTTTCATATGTAAACGATAACCAATGTGGTTTGGAGTTATATAGAGCAAGACATCATAAAGAAAAAGAGTGGCACTGATCATTACTAATTGGCTTCTGTTTATAATACATTAAGATTACAACTTCTACGTTGGGAAATGAAGACGTGAACTGCCAACAACATATATAGAGCGCCATCCTCAACAAGACATAATTAATTTGTAGCAGATCGATAAATTTGCCTGAGTTGCTTTGCCACATCAATCATCGTTGGTCTTTCTTCTGGTGTGTTTAGACATTGAAAGATAAGATCTATAAAGGCCTGCAACTGCTGCTCTTTCCCGGGATATGATCCTTCTCCGGTAATAATAGGATCTACTATCTCATTAAATGTATTGTTGTCAACATGTTTCTTCACGTAGGTAGCCCAAAAATATTCAACTGCAATATCATCTCCAATGTGGTTAACCATACAGTCTATTAACATTGTAAAATGTTCATCTTCTCCCAAAAGATGACGGATTTTCTGTCCAGTGAAAAGCTCAAGTAGTACTACACCAAAACTGTAAACATCGCACTTCTCGTCACATTCATTTGTATAAAAGTACTCTGGTGCAATGTAATCCACTGTCCCAATTAGGGGATCATTTTTTATGTGGGTTTCACCTTCTGGAATAGGAGCTGATAATGAAAAATTATAGAGTTTGGAAGCATAATGTTCATCTAACAAGATATTTGATGGCTTGATGTCTCTAAAAACAATTGGTCTGAGGAGTCCAAAGTGAATATATGCCACTGCATTAGCGATTTCCATTGCAATCTTCAACCTATGCCTCCATAGTAAAGGCTCAGAATTGAGTTCATGACGGCGGTGAATATGATCATCAAGAGAGTAATTTTCTACCCATTCAAAAACTAGAATGGGAGTTTCAGTTTCCAAGCAGCATCCGATGAACTTCAAAACATTTTTGTGGCTTATTTTTGATGCAAATACAATGTTGTTAAAGCAAAAGTCTTGTACCGAGTATTGTGTTTGAGGCTCTACATACTTCATAACAAAAATAGGGCGATCTACGAAGCCTTTGTAAAACTTAAGGTGACCATCATGACCTGGTATAAGTTTCTGTATCTGGTAGTTATGCGTTGCCCTCTTGAGCTCTTCAATGGAGAAACTTCTAATTGGATTTTGTTTGCCATTAGACGAGGTAATCAACTTCTCTAATAAAATTGCGCCATTCCTTAAAAATGGTTTGCCATCTACCTTTTTCTTATCCTTTCTTCTGCTGAAAAACCAATTCATTCTAACCTGTTCATAATTCCATAAAATACTTTTTCACTTTTACAACTATGGAACAAGTGAAGCATATTTAAATTAAAAAAAAAAAAATTGTAAATATTGTCATTGCTCATAAGAAACAACTGAGGATGTTAAATTACCAGCGGATGGCCGGACCTTTCACAATCGACGGAGCTGGAGAGGCTTGAGTTTGATCAGATAACTTGTCGATAAAATCTGAAGCAGAACAAATATATAAAACAGAGAGGTGGATTTTTTATTATGGCAGAGGTGGTATGGAAGTCCTGCCGATCAACCATGACATATTCAAAGGGATAAAAGTAGTTGGTTAACAGTTAAAAGATAGATCTCAACCAAGATCACTGTCTAATGTGAAGAAAAGAGAAAACATTTGCGATACAGTTACAGTAAATTTTTACATCAGTCGGTGGGAAAAGTTCATGTACCTGTTAATGACCAATTCATGTGTTGAGATGAAGAAAACTGAGGAATGATTTGAGATAGCTCCAAGATTGACGCTTACACATAAAAAGATGAACCTGAAGCTGATTTTATATAACCAGAGATCTGGTTGTTTCTTGGAAATATAGAAGTCTTATAGTCAACATTTTAAAAAGTCATGGAAATTTCTGGGATTGACTTCACTCATGGTTGACTAGAAGAATTCCATACTTGATGTAGGCACAAAAAAATCTACTACGATTTTTCATAAATACCCTTTTAGACAGTTAAAATAAAATTTTTGTAAGTTACAATTCTTGAAGATGGGTTTGATAAGATAGTGGATCTCATTATTCTTGGAGATGGACCATATTCTGGGTATAAGCTGCAAATGCAAGCCCTTGCAGAGCTAACCTTAAAATGGATAGCTGTCTCAGAAGAAGAAAAGCCAACAGTGATTGATGTGGCAAAGCAGCTCAGCCAAATGTATAGGCTCACTGAAGTGAGATAGTTTAAACTTGTTCTATGTTATTTGAGGATGTACACCTTTCTTGTTTATTGATCTTTCTCATATATTATGACTCTCTATATATTGTATTGTAGTTGCTTTTTACTATCTTCTTCAGCAGATAAACCACTTACTAGATTAGATTTTTTGCATTAGCAATCTCCATTGCAACATTTTTACCCATCTTTCAATAGTAAAGGCTCAAAATGGGGTTGATGACGACCATAAAAACGATCAGCAAGAGTACCATTTCTCACAGATTCAGAAACAAGAATGGGAGTTTCAGTCTTTAAGCAATATCCAATCAACTTCAAAACATTTTTGTGCCTTATTTGTGATGCAAATACAATGTTGTTAGAAATCAGATGATTCTGCAGGAAACCTTCATACATTGTCAACTTCTTATGTTGTAAATTGTTTGTTGCTCTCTTGAGCTCATCAGCAGAAACCAGTACTGAATGGATTATATCTAATATTAAAAGAAGTAATCAACTTCTGGAAATTGAACTCATCTAACCAGTTCACAAATCCCTGATACAATAACTTCATACTTCTAATTAACTGGCTAGGAACAGAAAAAAGCACATTAAATATCATTTTAACTGGACAATTGATACATTTGCTTAAGTTGTTTTTCCACATCAATCATTGTTGGTCTATCTTCAGCTGATTTACGAACACATTTAAGAATAAGCTCTGTCAAAGCTTGTAATAGCTTCTCTTTTATAGGACATGATTTGTCTCTAAGAAGGATGGGATCTACTACCTCCTCAAACCTACCATCTTCAATGAATTTCATCACATGATTCAATAACCAATAATCAGCTCCATTTTTGCTGCACAAAGGATCATATACTGTTTGTCCTGTCAAAAGCTCAGGAAGTAATACACCAAAACTATAAACATCGCATTTCTCATTGCAATCACCTGTAATCATGTACCCTGGAGCAATATATCGCACTGTTCCTGCTACCGCATCATTTATGTGGGCTTCACCTTTTGGAATAGTCACAGAAAGTGAAAAATCAAACAGCTTGGCAACATAATTTTCTTTGAGAAAGATTCTTGATGGTTTGATATTTCGAAACACAATAGGCCTGGGGAATCCAAAGTGGAGATATGCAACTGCATTAGCTATCCCTATTGCAATTTTGAGCCTTTGTGACAATACTAAAGGCTCAAAATGGGGTTGATGATAAATATGATCAACAAGAGTGCCAAACTGCACAGGTTCAAAAACTAGAATGGGAATTTGAGTCTCTAAGAAGCATCCAATCTACTTCAAAACATTTTTTGCAGATACTCATCCGTGATGAAAAT
>CM047909.1:2733090-2753538 GCA_026229545.1 Pistacia atlantica | reverse complement strand
CTTGAATAGCAATTACTTTATATGGTGGGACTCTCCCTCAAAGGCATCCAAACCCTTTTGCATCAAGATACATGATACATCCTCAGATGTCATTTACTAAACTAATTTTTCTGTTTCTATTAAATTATGGTTTTTAGTGGTTTGCATCCCTTTATTTTTGTCACATAATTCTTCTATGTTAATCTCGAGGGTGGAGCTCATTCCGGCCCTCTAAACTGTTGTTCTCTTTCTCTTTCTTTTTATAGATTTCCTGTTCCTTTCTTTTCTGTTGCTGCTTTGTAGCCACAATCTTGTTTCCACATGTACAGTTGCCTCCTTATTTGACTTGCATTTGTGCCACTTTAACCATTATTAAAGCAATAAAAACTTCATGCTCTAGATTATGGAAATTTCAATTCTCCAGTGGATCGACTTTTCTTGAGTCAATGAATCAAATTTTGATAATTCATTTAGTAGACAAAAGAATATCAGAAGATTCTAATACTTGAAATAAACATATAAAGAAGTTCTGGTTTTCTTCATTCTGCTTCAGGCCAACATTGCAGGGCTCTCTTTCTGAAGGTTATTGCTTCCCATCTTTTCATATATTTTAGAATAATGAGTTCATATTTGAGAAAAATCAAAGAAAAGACACATACAGAAACATGTTTTTCTAATGAATGGAAAGAATTACTGGAAAAGTTTGTTACTCCGATTTGCAGCTTTTCTGCCGAACAACTCAAGAGAGCAACAAACAACTACAACAAAGAGAAAGTTATAGAATTTGATTCATTCAAGATATTGTACAAAGGATTTTTGAGGAACCGCCCAGTTTTTGTTATGAAGTTTTTAACACTTTTGATACAGGGTATGCATACCAATCTTCTCTTAACAATATTGTGTTTGCATCACAAATTAGTTCTCACAAAAAATGTTTTGAAGTTGATTGGATGTTGCTTAGGGACCAGAATTCCCATTCTAGTTTTTAAATATGTTGAGTATGGGAATCTTGAGCAGGTCAAGGCTTTACTATTGATGCAAAGGTTAAAGATTGCTATGAAGATAGCTAATTCAATTGCATGTCTCCATGTTGGACCTTCGATGTCAAAAAAAAATTCCGAACTTGGTCTAATTTTATTAGGAGCAGCAACCATCTTATTGTTTGTGGATTTTCTCTAGTGCATTGTGTTGGTGTAATTTCTGAAGCGTATGCATCTTTATATATAATGCAGTTGATTTTACTGTTGAAAACTAAAATATTTGTACTGTTTCAAGAAATAAAATATACTTTCAAAATAAGGTTTGCTTCACTGCAGAGACATTGAGAACAGAGGACACATTTTTTTTTTTCCTCAGATTTTCATTCTTGATTAGGGTTTCAACCCAAATGCAATGTATTTATCAAGATCCTGTGATTTTTCTTTTACGCACTATTTGAGCTGGGTTCCAATTGAAAGGGACGTGATATGAGACCTACTATTTGAGATGGGTAAGAGATAAGTTCACAATATTTTTACAGTGCGCCGGGATGTTACACTTAAAGGCCACGACATTTAGCTTATTGATCAGGCATACTCAACTCTGTTCCTAGATACTTATACTGTCAAATCTAGACCATGTATTCACCATGTTATAATTAAGAAAGAATCATACTTGCAAATTAAAAGTGTGGAGAACCAAATCTGTTATATATTTTTTTAAGATTATAGCATAAAAACATTAGTTATTAGACAACAGTTAGGATTGAGCTATTTTATAGGGAATATCAACATGGCAATACAAATATTATGAATGATGCGCATGTTTTGCATATGAAATGCACCCAGATTAGAGTTGCCTGCCACTCCTGGAACCAATGCTACACAGAAAGCACCCACATCTAAGTAAAGAACAGTCATATATGAAGATCTCACTACGAAGTCTGCTCCCCGGAAATGGAAGGTCAGGGTTGGATGGAATGGTCGGTTTGATAAAGAGTAACAAAGCTGAGAATGTGAAGGGGCTTTCTTCCACAGGCACTTGAACCATTCCCTGAGCATCATAGTACGTCTTCAGTCCAGCGATCAGCAACAGGTAAACATCAAGCCTGAGAACAGTTAGGGGAGATACTGAGTCCAGGATCATTCCTCTACCCTTCGTGGCATCGAACGTACCCTCTGGCAACATTAACCGAATAGGTCCAACACTTATGTCAAGAAGATCCAGGAAAATAACATTAGAGTCAGCCAGTAAAATGTACTGCGTTGTTGGGATTGGTTTCCAAGGTATTTTAACTTGATCCCCGAACCTCAGGTTATGAGTTTGGCAAGTCTGCAAGGGGGTCTTCGAAAGAAGCAATACAATAAGAGAATTTGCCGCCGATTTTGTAAAACAATTGCTTGTAGAGTGACAGTGGCGAAAAGTTTAATCCCAGGATCCCTGATAATCTTACTAAACAAATGGAGTTCAAAAAATGGGAGATGATTGGAATAAATAGAACAGCCGAAGGACAAGACCAAGATCTACAGTATCTTTTGTGTCATTCATGAAAGTGAATGATTCTGTGGATGCAATTCCCTCTGTGATCCCCTTTATAATACCACGAACTCCATAGTAAACTTCGTAGGAGCAATTGTTGTTTTTACATTTGAAGAACTTTTTATCCATATCTCCTCTAATTTAGAGGACAAAGGCGGTCCGTGCAGGAAAGCCTGGAATAACTGGCGGATTTTTTTGGATCAAAAAGGGGAGGCTCCTGTAAATAACATCCCCAAGGACCAAATGTGCAAGGCTTACACTGAGTCCAAATCAGTCCGGCAGTAGTGTCAACCGCTAAATACACTTTTTGAGGTGGCTTTCCGACGTTAAGCTCCGCTATATAGTAGTAAGCGTCAGGTTGAGGCGTTATATACTTTTCATCGTCAAAACCATCATTCCGTGATGCGTTCAATTGAGTCGAACCCGGATTATGTAATATTTGATGTCTTACCAGGGAGATGTTTGCCAGTTTTTCCATTCTTTCAAGTTGTGTGAGACTGCCATGATTAAACTGGGGACTCCGGGGAGTCAGCTGGGATGACCCTGAGGGTAAATCCTACGGATTCTGAAGCCTCCGGACTGATGGCTGTGGAAAATATAATAACTAGATGAAGAAATACCACAGGTTACAGGGAAGTTCAGAATTCCTGCCATTTTATTTTGTAAGTGCAAGGAATCGATCGAGTCCCAGTGAAGAAACTTGTTACAGGCACATATTAATTTATACTATGCTTCCACCATTTTCAAAACGTTTCCAACCATTCGAGTGAT
Source organism: Pistacia atlantica (assembly GCA_026229545.1). Classification (NCBI taxonomy): domain Eukaryota; kingdom Viridiplantae; phylum Streptophyta; class Magnoliopsida; order Sapindales; family Anacardiaceae; genus Pistacia; species Pistacia atlantica. Next base: position 2,750,271 of record CM047909.1, on the reverse strand, counting down.
CAATGATGTCCATTGGAGTGATCGTAGATCGGTCAGTAGTTTATATATAGTATAATTTAAGAAGGATACAACCCATGATAACAAACCTATGTCTGAAAATATTACAAGATAATAAAATTTTTTTACTTAAAATTTGATATTTTTTTAATAAAAAAATTAATTAAACCAATATCTTAGCCAATAAAAAAAATATTTGCCTAAGATTTCTAAAGTAACCAAAATTTTACTGCCGTTTAATTTTAGATATTAAAATACACTGTAGGCTGCATTTGGATGGGAGTGACATTTGATAATTAGGGTAATATTTTTTAAAGTGGATAGTCATTTGGTCCAAATTAGTCTTATATTTGTTAATATTTACAAAACACCCAATTTACTCATACAAACACTTTTTGTCTTCACTTTTTAAATTTTCTGAACAAAACTGCCCTTATTATATATTGTCATTATTTACAGAAATGCTACGAAATGTTATTGTACCCAGATTTGGCCACCACCACCAACTATCGTCAACTATCGCCGAAGGTTGCAGAAAGTTCCCATAATTGCGTACGATCGGCTGGATATGGTCACTGTGTGCTTGTGAGGCCTTTTTCGGCTATGGATAAAAAATCCATGGTCGGATATAGGCTTCATGGCCAAATCTGTTACACTCACGGTGGTGGTGGTGTGTCAACCATGGTTTGGTGTGGATAGGGGTGTTTTTGTTAATTTTAAAAAGTTTTTTGTTGTTTGGGTGTTTTTGCTAAATCTGAAAAGTATGAGGCTTAAAAAAATTATTCAAAAAATAATATTATATTAATATTTAAAAAGAAGAAAAATTTAGTAATTTATATAACATACTCACCGATTTATCTTCTTTTACCAAATATATTATTCATCAATTTATTAAAACTAATTCATACACATTATCCAAATATTTTCAATAATATAATATGTCCTTGTAATAGAAGGCCCCCATGATAGTGAAGAACCGAAGATTCTAACCGTGTAATGACGACAGAAAAGTTAACCTTGGGGGGGAAACTGTTATTATTCTCTCTTAATTACGGAACTTGTTTTTTACTCTTAATTAAATGAGCCACATAAGACAACGGCTCCAGATATACGGTGCGTTTTGGTCTCATGATGGGGAGCAATAAGTTAACGCAAGATGCGAATTTGAAAATTGAACTAAAAACCCTAAAAGCAGGTTATCAAATCTGTGTTGCAATTCGACGAGGGCATTTGTATAAAGATTAGCAATCAAATACCCAGTTCAAGCTGAATATTTGAAATAATTGGTGAGTACTTTCTTGCTCTTCTTCTTTTTCTTTTCTTTCATTTGTATTTGATTTGGCCATGTTTCGTTTGTGCTGCAAAAAACTGCAATTTCAACTAGTCCCAAATTGGAAAAAATGCGGCATACCCGTCGATCCATTTGAGTTTTCTCTTGCAGAATACATCCCTTTTTTCTAAATTTTTCTCATCGGTTGAAGTTGTGGCAGATGATAGAGAAAAACAACATTCATTCACAGTGTCTTATTTCATAAACTCATGTGGGTTTTCCCCAGAAACTGCTGCTTCTTTATCAAACAAAGTAGCTTTTGAAACCCCAGACAGGCCAGATTCTGTGCTTGGCCTTCTCAGAAAAAACGGGTTTACCAATGCCCACATATCCAAACTAGTTAAAAAATTACCAAAATTGCTTGTAGTCAGTGTTGAGGAAACTCTTTTACCCAAGCTTGAGTTTTTCCATTCTGTGGGGATTTCTGGTACTGACCTTGCGAATGTACTGTCCTCAAACCCAGTTATTTTGCACCAAAGCTTGGAGAAACAAATTATTCCTAACTACAATTTCCTCAAGAGTTTGGTTTCCAACAATGAAAAAATTGTCAATATTTATAAGTGGGTGATTCATTTGCATGATATGCAAAAGAAAGTTGTTCCCAATATCTCTGCCTTGAAAGGAATTGGAATGACACAATCAGGTATTTCAACTTTGGCGACCTCAAATCCTTGTGTATTGGGTGAGAGTTCTGAGAAGCTTGATGAAAGTGTCAAGAAGGTTATTGACATGGGATTCACTCCTTCAACCAGTGCATTTATCCACGCACTCGTAGCAGTTATGACCATGACCGATAATTCCTGGGAACAAAAGTTGAAGGTTTATAGGAGTTGGGGTTGGTCTGAAAATGAGTTCTGGTTAGCTTTTAGAAGCTGTCCCAGATGTATGATTCTGTCTGTTGAGAATATAAATACCAAAATGGACTTTTATTTGAACAAGATGGGTTGGCAACCTTCGGCGGTTGCTAGAACCCCTCGGGCTGTAGGTTTTAGTTTGGAGAAGAGAATCATCCCGAGATGCAGAGTTTTAAGGGTTTTGTTGTTGAACGGCCTGATTATGAAAAATTTCAGTGTGTCTTATGTGGATCTGTCTGAAAAGCGCTTCACGAACAATTTTTTGTCCAAGTATCAGGAACAGGTTCCACAACTATTTGATATATATGAAGGGAAAATTGATCTTTCAGAACTAGGCATTGGATTTTAGCAAAAACCTGAGACTAACCAACTGTAGCTTGTTATTTGTTGATTTGTTTATACACAGGTTTTTTTTCTTTTTATTGTTGCTTGTTAATGTGAGTGCCTATGGTAGTATGACAGGATTCTGGGATTTGTGGGTTGAATAACTGAAGCCAAATGAACCTTAGTGGGACATAAATAAACTATTGTATTTTGTTAATTCAAGGAAAGCATGAACCTCCAAATTAGACTTCTCATTTGATAGTTATCAAAGCAAAGGAAGCTTCCTGATCTTGGTGATGGAAATTTCAGATTCCTAGTTGGTAAACTTTTCTCGTCAACAGATAAACTGATGAATCTAAATTAAATAAATTGATCAAACAGTTGAGGAAGAATGTAATCCGATTTGCAGCTTTTCTGCTGAACAACTCAAGATAGCAACAAACAACTACAACAAAGTGAAAGTTATAGAATTTGATTCATTCAAGATATTGTACAAAGGATTTTTGAGGAACCGCCTAGTTTCTATTATGCAGTTTCTTAACACTTTTGATACAGGGTATGCATACAAATCTTCTCTTAACAATGTTGGCAGCGTTTGGTTCAGTATTTTTTTCCATGTTCTGGACCGGATTCTATAGTTAGCGTTTGGTTCATTTTTTACACAATACTGTCCCGAAAATATAATCCTGACACAATTTTGACCGTTACAGCTTTTCACTTTTCTTCATTGCTTTCTCAGTATCCATTTTTGACCGTTACAGCTTTCACTTTTCTTCACTGCTTCACCATTTCATTTTCTCAATATCTATTACCAACTTCAGTGCTTCACTTCTCACTTTGCATTACCAGATTCAGTGCTTCACTTTCTTAGGCGAAAATTACCACAATTTCACTTTCTCAGGATCCATTACCAGCTTCAGTGTTTCACTTCTCACCGTGAACTCGCAAATCATTCTGTCACAAACCCACATCCCTAACCCAACGTGAACCCACTGTCAACCCACCACCGTGAACCTACAAATCGCTTTCAAAACAAACCCACTGTGAACCTACCTCAGATCCCCAACTGTGAACCCAAAAATCGGCAGTCACAAACCCACCGTGAACCCACCTCAGATCCCCAGCCGTGAATCTTCAAATCAACAGTCACAAACCCACCTCAGATCCCCAACCATCCCCGAACCACAGTACACCCGGATCATCACCCACCACCGTGAACCAACAGTCACACACCCACTCGTCTGTGATTTGTCTACAAGGGAAAGGTGTTTTGTGTTTTTTATTTGTTTGACACATGAATGAATTGAGTTTTTGTTTTATTTTTGACATAAATTAATCCTTTTAAATGCGTTTTTGTTTTGTTTGGCACACGAATGAATTGTTTAAATAAGTTTTTGATTTAGTTGGCAGGTTTTTAATGTCCTGTACACGCATGGATTTTTTTAATTATGTTTAATGTTTAATTGTGTTTTGCTAAGTTTTTGTTTTTTGGCAAGTTTTTAATATTGTGTACACACATGGATCCCTTTAATTATGTTTGATGTCTAATTGTGTTTTGCTAAGTTTTTGTTTTGTTTGGCAGGTTTTTAATATTTTATTGGGATTTCACTAATTGATATATTTGTTCTGTAGATTCGACATTGTTCTTTAATCGTAATAAGAAATTACGCTTATATGTACAGATATCAGTATAATTTGTCTCGATGTCATACGATTGATTACTACTTGCAGCAGAGGCGAAAGTACGTTTTTCCAAACTTGGAGCTCGTCATACACCCTGTTGGTCGACATTGTTTGTACCTTCCCCTGTATTGATGTCTTCAAGTAGTGTTGGATCGAACGAGGTATAAGTTTATATGTGTTTAGTTCATTACATTAACATGTGAGTATTATATTTTGTAATGTGATTGGTGATTCGTATGGTGTCCCAATGTTGATTGTCCCTCACTGTACTGTCCTTAGATGAGTGATTCTGTGGCTTGGTCCGCTGAGATGACCCACAAATTTATGGTCCTGTTATCTGAGCGGGCCAAAACTTCACACGGTACTACAATAAAAACATCTGATTACCAGAAAATGTTGGACGATGTATCATCACTGGCTGGCAGGAGACTCAACGTCACACAATTAACCTCTAAGTTCTTTCGTCTGCGAAGAGTATATCATGCATGGCGGAAATTGTTGCAACACACGGGGTTTGGGTGGGATCACGAGTCACAAAGTCCAACGTGTCCCGTTGAGGTTTGGCAAGAATATGTCAAGGTAAATTTTTCATATTTTTTAACTAATATTATTCAACGACACCATAAATGTACGCATTTTTTTTTGGACTGCTAAATATTAATATATTATTCTTTTAACTTACCAGCAAAACCCATTGGCGCAACAATTTTACCACAAGGGACTTCCTCACAAGGAGCTTTACGAAATAATATTTGAGAAGCAAACCACCACTGGAAGATATTCGTACACATCTACATCCCAACCGGTGGAGACCTCCAGTTATTCCAATCCCAGTGCAGTTCCCATGGATGATATCGACTTTGAACCTAATCCTGATCGGACGACAGGGGAAAAATGGCCAAACACATCTAGCCATGGAAGAGCAAGAAATAGGAGGAACAGAAACGGCCAGGGACAATCACTTACGAATGCCATTTTTAGATTGACGGACGAGCTTGCAGAGAAGCGAACTATGGGATCGAGGGCTAGTAATCGCAGTACAGACGAGAGGGAAAAAGAGAACACCAATGTTTCATCTGATCCTTTTTCTATGAGCAATTGTATTGACATCATGACGGCCATGCAAGTACCAACACAGTTTTACCTGTCGGTTGTTACGTACTTATATGAAAATCCAGGGTGGCGGGAGATATTCGTGAAACTCCCACTGGAGGAAAAGACTAACTGGATTTATAACAACTTTTCCAATAATAAGTAGATGACAGTACATTTCATAAGTGTTTGGCAACAATTTTGTATGCGTCAGTGGGGAGTTGTCATTACAATTACAATTTATAACGCTACTGTGTGAACTTATTTATGTGATATTACATGTGTAAACACCGTCCTCGATTGTCATTACTAAATATTGACTGTTATATTTTGTTACGTAGTACAACAACTGTTAATTATTGATAAATGTTTTGCAAATGTGTAGGTTTAAATGGCATCGTCTAGCCGTACAGGAAGAAGACGATGTGTTACAAATGAGAGGGACGAAGAAGAAATACTAACAGATATAGCTGTTGCACTCTGCAGTGTTGCCGCGTTAGAAGCAAGTGGGCATAGACCATGACATACATCCGTATTAACTGGTCATTAGTATATGTTGGAAGTACTCAACGGTCATCCTGACAAGATCTATGACAAGTGTCGCATGAACAAAGACTGTTTTACATTGTTATGTGAATTTTTGTCCGATCAGGCAAATTGCAACCAACCAGGATGACGAGTTTGGACGAACAAGTTATGATATTTTTAACAATCGTTGGAAAAAACAAGACGATCAGAACGATGATGGAGGATTTCCAACATTCGGGTGAGACGATCTCTAGACATGTTATCGCAGTTTGCGAAGCTATATGTGAGTTGAAGACTGAGTTTATCAGACCACCTGACTTCAATGATATTCCATGGGAAATATCAGTCAATAGAAAATATTACCTTTTCTTTAAGGTACTGGTTCATTATGTTTGCTATTAGTAGATAGTTAAGTTCATTGTGTTATTAATTTTTTTAGTAGGTTAATATTAGTAAAATTCAATTTTCATAATAAGAATGTATTGGAGCCATGGATGGCACACATGTATACGCTTCGGTTTCACGTGAATTTTTCGATAGGTACCGGAATTGTAAAGGAATGATGTCACAGAATATAATGGTTGTATGCGACTTTAAGATAATGTTCACTTATGTCGTTACAGGATGGGAATGATCTGCGCATGATTCAAGAGTTTTAAATTCAATTCTTGATGATCCTAATTCTGGATTCCACATCCTCTACAGGTATAAGTATTTTTTTGACGTATTATAACGTATTTGCTCCACTGTTGAGGCCCAATAATTCAAATAAAATGTCTGATATTATTACAGGGAAATATTATTTGGTTGATGCAAGTTATCCAAATAGAGATGGGTTCCTCGCCCCTCATAGGCGAGTGGCTTACTATATTTCTGATCGCCGTCATAACCGAAGGGGGCCACAAGAGTTGTTTAACTACAGACATGCTTCACTCTGCAATGTTGTCGAGAGAACCTTTGGTGTTTTGAAAAGACAGTTCCGTATTCTAAATGAAATGAACAATTACCTGTTGGACAAACAAGGGAAGATTGTTATGGCATGTTGTGTACTTCATAATTTTATCCGAATGTACAATATGGGCGACCGTATCTTCGAACAAACCAATAATAGTACGGGTAATGAGTAAGCATATTGTGATCGTCAAAACGGGGCAGAATATGGCCGAAATGGAGAAGGACCGAGTTATCCGCAACAAGGTATTATAGACAACATGACGATTAGATGAGATAACATAACGAATGCATTGTGAGCAACATAATGGACTATGTCGTAGTTGTTAATGGAGTATACGTGTAATAATGATTGTAAGGGTTGATAATTAGTACTTTTGTCATATATATATATTAATGTGATGTTTTTAAATAGCTGAATTAGTACTTGAAATTAATATGAGTTTTTGTTTTTTAATATCTACGAGTGACAAAATTACTAATAAAATATTTAATATTATTAAAATATAACTTGATAAGTTTTATATATATAATAATACATTATTTTAACAAAATGCAACAAAATATTATATTAATAAATCATTTATAAAAAAATATATTAATCAAATATTCAACACAAATATCAAGGTCAAAATACTCTATCAAACACATATTCTACAAATCCTATTCTCGTAATCATAATCTTATCCAACTATTCAATATTATTCCCAAAATCCTATCCAAAATAATGAACCAAACGCACCCGTTGTGTTTGCATCACAAATTAGTTCTCACAAAAAATGTTTTGAAGTTGATTGGATGTTGCTTTGGGACCAGAATTCTCATTCTAATTTTTGAATATGTTGAATATGGGAATGAGTAATGCTACAGTCACCGAAGTAGTGTACCGAATTCATACACCGAATGACGTGACAAAATCCTAACCGTTGATTAATTTTAACTTAATATTAATCGACGGTCAGGATTTTACCATGTCATTCGGTTCATGAATTCGGTGTATAATCTTTAATAACTGTATCTTTTTCGTATGGTAATCTTGAGCAGATTATTTATGGTTGTCAACCCGATGTCGAGGCTTTACTATTGATGCAAAGGTTAAGGATTGCTATGGAGATAGCTAATTCAATTGCATATCTCCATGTTGGACCTTCAATGTCAAAAAAAAAAATTCTGAACTTAGTCTAATTTTATCAGGAGCAGCAACCATCTTATTGTTTGTGGATTTTCTCTAGTGCATTGTGCTGGTGTAATTTCTGAAATGTATCTTTATATATAATGCAGTTGATTTTATTTAATAAAGTCAAATAAAATACTTTCAAAATAAGATTTGCTTCACTGCAGGGCTATTGAGAACAGAGGATACTGTTTTTGTTTTCAGATTTTCATTCTTGATTAGGGGTTTCTACACGGATGCAATATATATGTCAAGATACTGTGATTTTTCTTTTACGCACTATATGAGGTAGGTTCCAATTGAAAGGGATGCGTTCTAAGATCTACTATTTAAGATGGGTAAGAGATAAACGATAAATCCACGATATTTTTGTGGTTCACTGGGATGCTTATGTACTCAATAATTAAGAAAGAATCCTACTTGCAAATTAAAGTGTGAAAAACCAAATTTGTTATACATGTTTTTAAGATTATAACATAAAAACAATAGTTAGAATACAACAGTTAGGATTAAGCCATTTTATGGGGAATATGAACATGGCAATACAAATACTAACAAACGTCAAGAATCTGAACATTCTAAAAACGATCTGCACCGCAATCAGTGTTATAAAACTGGATTGATCTGTTGTACCCATTTTGAATGATGCGTATGTTTTGCATATGAAATGCGCCCAGATTAGAGTGACCTCCCAGTCCTGGAAGCAATGCTACACAGAAAGCACCCACGATTAAGTGAAGAACAGTCACATATGCAGATCTCACTACGAAGTCTGCTCCCCGGAAATGGAAGGTCAAGGTTGGATGAATGGTCGGTCTGATAAAGTAACAAAGCTGAAAATGTGTAGGGTTATTTTTGAGAGGCACTTGAATCATTCCCTGAGCATCATAGTATGCCTTCAGTCCAGCGATCAGCAACAGGTAAACATCAAGCCTAAGAACAGTTAGCGGAGATGCTGGGTCCAGGATCATTCCTCTACCCTTCGCGGCGTCGAACATACCCTCTGGCAACATTAAGCGAATAGGTCCAACACTTATATCAACAACATCCAGGAAACAAACATCAGAGTCAGCCAATACAATGTACTGCGTCGTTGGGATAGGTTTCGAAGGTATTTTAACTTGATCCCCGAACCTCAAGTTATGAGTTTGAAAGGCTCCAAGGGGGTCTTCGAGAGAAGCAATACAATAAGAGAATTTGCCACCGATTTTGTAAAACAATTGCTTGTAGAGTGACAGTGGCGAAAAGTTTAATCCCAGGATCCCGGTAATCTTATTATATTTGTTAATAAAAATTGGGAGATTGTGGGTATAAGTAGAGCAGCCGAAGACAAGACCAAGATCTACAGTATCTTTTGTGTCATTCGTGAAAGTGAATGAGTCTGTGGATGCAATTCCCTCTGTGATCCCCTTTATAACACCGCGATATCCCATAGTAAATTTCGTAGGAGCAATTGTTGTTTTTACATTTGAAGAACTTGTTATCCATATTTCCTTTATTAATAGGACAAAGGCGGTCCGTGCAGGAAAGCCTGGCATAACTGGCGGATTTTTTCGGATCGAAAAGGGGAGCCTCCTGTGGATGACATCCCCAAAAACCAAAAGTGCAAGGCTCACACTGAGTCCAAATCAGTCCGGCAATGGTGTCAACCACTAAAAACACTTTTTGAGATGGCATTCCGATGTTAATCTCCGCTACATAGTAGTAAGCCTGAGTAATTAGAGGCGTTACATACTTTTCATCGTCGAAACCATCATTCTGTGATGCAGTCGAACGCGGATTATGTAATATTTGATGTCTAACCAGGGAGATTTTTGCCAGTTTTTCCATTCTTTCAGGTTGTGTGAGATTGCCATGATAAATTGGGGACTCCGGGGAGTCAGCTGGGTATGACCCTGAGGGTAAATCCTATGGATTCTGAAGCCTCCGGACCGACGGCTGCGGAAAATATAAAAACTAGATGAAGGAATACAACATTTAGAGGGAAGTTCAGAATTCCTGCCATCGATCGAGTCCCGTTGAAGAAACTTGTTGCACGCACATATTAATTTATAATATGCTTCCACCATTTCCAAACGTTTTCCAACCATTCGAGTGATTTGTTATGTCCATTGGAGTGATCTTAGATCGGTTAGTAGTTTATAGTATAATTTAAGGAGGATACAACCCATGATAACAAATCTATGTCTAAAAATATTACAAGATAACAAATTTTTTTACTTTAAAATTTGATATTTTTTTAAACCGCCGTTTAGTTTTAAGTATTAAAATATACAATAGGAATGCAATTTTTTATTAAATATTTATTAACTTATAATAGTGAAGATTCTAACAGAATAAAAACAACAGAAAATATTGTTATTTTAAAAACCTGAGAAGGAGTTTGTTATTGCATAACATTTCACGGTGTCAATCTCTTTTAACTCTATCAAAAATTATAAGTATTTATCTTTATATAGACAGATAATTCTTTTCATTAATAAAAAATTAAAGACTAAACAGAAATAACACATAAAAGTAAGGGGCTGAGGTTTACCCAAAAACACAAGGTTTAAGTTTGAGTTGGGGGTTTGAGTAGTATTCCTTTTAAAATTAATTTCATATGTTCAATTGCCTGCTTGGATGTGAATGCAATTACCTGAAATATTATACATGAAACCAATTATGTTTTTAACTAAAAAAAAGGATTTAGAGGGCATGGTTTTAAAATCCAACCCAGCCCGATTGGTTCAACCGGTTGAACCAGGAACTCGTGATCGAGTCAGGCAAGTTCGACTAAAAAATCAGAATTTTCAAATGATCGAGTTTGAATCGCGGTTGGACCATATTTTTTGTTACGAACCATCGGTCCAACCGATTCAACCCAACGGTTGAACTGTTTTTTTATTTTTTATTTTTTTAACATGTCATGTTTGATGCGATTGATGTCATTACGTTGACATCAGCATGATGACATCACGATTTGACCCAACGGTTGAACCGGTTTAATTGGCCAACCTAGTGACTCGGTGACCTGACCAGGTCATTCTTCGGGTTGGATTTTAAAATCTTGTTTAGAGGTATATTTATAATGAGTAATGCTACATTTACACCACTTTTTTTACTCATTTATTGTTATTTAATTTGTCCCCTCCAATTACATATATATAAAATGTATATATGGCTTCTATATACTCTTCTTTCCTTTCATAAAAAAGTTAATGGGTATAAAACAAGTGATATTATAAACATAAAAGTTATAATATAGAGACATTTTCAACCAAAAAAACTAACCACTGTTAGCGTAATATGTATGTTAAATGGAGGGGTAAAGTTGAAAATGCTCTAAAACTTGATGAAATATTAAAAAAAACAAATGAGGTTTTTTTTTGTCACATGATAATTGAACATGGGTAACAAAGGGATAGAGTAAACAAATAATTTATCTAATAAAATAAACCTATTTATTTTGTTTTAACATTTTTTTTCTTAATTTTATGATTTGCATCTTTTATATTATTATTTTTAACTATTATTATAATTAAAAAATATTTTTCTCTGATCTAAACACTTAGACTCCGTTTGATACACTCTTCCAAATGTTATTCTTGGTTTTCCCAATAAAGTTAAACAATAAAATTGGCTTATTCTCAAAATTTTATTTTATATTATTCGATCTCTTTTAAACCCCCTAAATTCGTTAACTTAACTAAACACCCCTAATTTTTTTTTTAGAAATTGCAAAAACACCTCAGCACACTACATTTACTGCATTAGACCACCACCGCCTAAAAGTGGTAGAATGCAGGGTGTAATGGCGTACTATCGACTGAATCTAGCTAGTAGTGCGCCAATCTAATCTACAACCAAAGATCTGACCGTCAACGACTAGATCTTTGGTCGTAGACAATCGTTAATGACGGCCAAGATATGGTCATCATTGACGATCAAATGCGGCCAGATCTGGCCGTCAATGACCAAATCTACGGTAGATCTGACATTTTTCGAGTGATCGACGACGACCGGCAAGATCCAATAAGGTCATGCGCCGACATGTGATCGACCACTCTCCGATAGTGGTGGCCGGCTGTTTGTATTTAATGGGTGGGTTAGGGGGTGTTTTTGTTAACTTTTAATATTTTATTAGGGGTGTTTAGTAAATAAACAAACATAAGGGAGTATTTTTGTTAATTTTTAAATCCTCATCGTAATACCTATCCAATTTAACTTTTTTCAAAATATTATTTTAAAGAGTAATGCTACAGTCACCGACGGTAGTGCACTAAATTTATGCACCAAATAACGTGACAAAATCCTGACCGTTATTAATATTAAGTTAAAATTAATCAACGATCAGGATTTTATTACATCATTCGGTGCATAAATTCGGTGTACTACCATCGATGGTTGTATTATTTTCCTATTTTAAAACGTATCAGAATAATGAACCAAACGGACCCTTATTACTTTTATTTTATTGGATAAAATTATATTATTATAACTTATGGGAACTGTACTGATCATGACTCTGCATGAAAAGGTAGACTTAGATCACATAACTGATGGTTGACAGGGGAAGACTTCTGTACCTCTTATTAAGAAACTATGTAATCCACGTTTCTTTCTATATATGTTATGTTCTTTCTGCTTCAGATTTTGCATGTTATAACTCCATTAATCTCTCTCAAACTCAAGCTTAGCTAGCCAACGTTCTCTTTACTGCCGGAATTGGCCGTCTGCAGGTATGTAATTTACATATCTTGATCTTTCTGCGGTGGTTTACCTTCCCAGAATTCAATCTTTTCCCAGATAAGTGAACCTGCATAATAAGTTCTTGTATAAGGGATCACTTCATTTGTTTATTTTTCATATTTGTGAAAAGGTTTAGATGGCTTGGATTTTCGGAAGAAGAAGAAACTGTGAGGACAAGGTACACAACATAAATCTTTTGAAGAATGGGGAAAAGTTTTTAGAAATGTTGATTACCTCTTGTAATGGTAAATATAATCCAATTAGGGGTTTTTCTGCTAGTGAGCTCAAGATAGCAACAAACAACTACGACTTCCAAAAAGTTGTAACATATGGCAGATTCCATAAATTGTTCAAAAGTTTTCTTCAGAATCGTCCAGTTTTTGTCTTGAAGTTTGAAGGAAGTAGAGGGTACCAATATTGTTTCAACAACATTGTATTTGTGTCACAAATACGCCACAAAAATGTTTTGAAGTTGATCGGATGTTGCTTAGAGACCGAAATTCCCATTCTAGTGTTTGAATCTGTACAATATGGCACTCTTGCCGATCTTATCCATAATCCTGATCATAAACTCCAGGTTGATCCTTTGTTGTTGAAGCATAGGTTAAAAATAGCCACGCAAATTGCCAATGCGATTACAAATCTTCACATTGGCTTCCCCAGGCCAGTCGTTTTTAAAGATATAAATCCATCACATATCTTGTTGGATGAACAATATGTTGCCAAACTCTTCGACTTTTCGGTGAGCGAATCGATTCCAGAAGGTGAAACCCACATTAAAGATGATGTAGTGATGGGTACAATCGGGTTTGTTGCCCCTGAGTATTATGCTACATTTGATTATAATGAGAAATGCGATGTTTATAGTTTTGGCGCATTGCTACTTGAGCTTTTGACTGGACATAAAATCCTTGATCTTGCTCGTCTTGCGAGGAAGGATGATTGCATAATGTTGGATTATGTGAAGAAACATATTCAAATGGTAAATCCTGAAATTGGTGGAGATGGATCGAATCCTGAGAAAGAGAAGCAATTGCTGAGTACTCTTGTACAACTTATTTCGAAATGTATCAGCAGAATAGCAGAAGATAGGCCAACAATGATGGATGTGGCTAAACAACTAAGGCAAATGTATCTAGCTGGTGCTGTTGCTGCTGCTTAGTGTTCTAACTTTGTATTCATGATTAGGAATAGTTTCTCAAGTTTTATGTAATCTTATCAATGATTTGTCTGTGGATCTTTCCAATGTGTTGATACAGTTTCACTTTAAATTTTACATGTTCAAAGGCCTTATTATTTCAGGAAGTCTTATATGAAGTATTAAGAATTGTACAAGGGTCTTCTCTCCATCATTATAGTTTCAAACTATAAGTCAAATATATTAACTTTACCCTTATATAATATTCATAAGTATAAACCATGCAAATACTTAACACATTCACTCTTAGTAATTGTTTTCTTTAGGCCACCATGTTTGACTCCTTTGAGCCACAGGATCAATATCGATGATGGAAATTTCCTGGAAGCCAACTTTTGTCACTTTGAATATGTCATGGTTGATCGGCAGGACTTCCATACCACCTCTACCATAATAAAAAAATCCACCTCTCTGTTTTATATATTTGTTCTGCTTCAGATTTTATCGACAAGTTAACTGCTCAAACACAAGCCTCTCCAGCTTCGTCGAGTGTGAAAGGGTCGGCCATCCGCAGGTAATTTAATTAACATCCTTTTTTCTCAGTTATTTCTTATGAGCAATGACAATATTTACAATTTTTTTTTTTTTAATTTACATATGCTTCACTTGTTCCATAGTTGTAAAGGTGAAAAAGTATTTCATGGAATTATGAACCGGTTAGAAATGAATTGGTTTTTCAGCAGAAGAAAGGATAAGAAAAAGGTAGATGACAAACCATTCTTAAGGAATGGCGCAATTTTATTAGAGAAGTTGATTACCTCGTCTAATGGTAAACAAAATCCAATTAAAAGTTTCTCCATTGAAGAGCTCAAGATGGCAACGAATAACTACCAGACACAGAAACTTATACCAGGTCACGATGGTCACCTTAAGTTTTACAAAGGTTTCCTAGATCGCCCTATTTTTGTTATGAAATATTTAGAGCCTCAAACACTGTACTCGGTACAAGAATTTTGCTTTAACAACATTGTATATTCATCAAAAATAAGCCACAAAAATGTTTTGAAGTTCATCGGATGCTGCTTGGAGACTGAAACTCCCATTCTAGTTTTTGAATGGGTAGAAAATTACTCTCTTGATGATCATATTCACCGCCGTCATGAACTCAATTCTGAGCCTTTACTATGGAGGCATAGGTTGAAGATTGCAATGGAAATCGCTAATGCAGTGGCATATATTCACTTTGGACTCGCTAGACCAATTGTTTTTAAGAGACATCAAGCCATCAAATATCTTGTTAGATGAACATTATGTTTCTAAACTCAATAATTTTTCATTATCAGCTCCTATTCCAGAAGGTGAAACCCACGTAAGAAATGATCCCCTAACTAGGACAATGGATTACATTGCACCAGAGTCCTTTTATACAAATGAATGTGACGAGAAGTGTGATGTTTATAGTTTTGGTATAGTACTACTTGAGCTTTTCACTGGACAGAAAATCCGTCGTCTTGTGGGAGAAGATGAATATTTTACAATGTTAATAGACTGTATGGTTAACCGCATTGGAGATGATATTACAGTTGAATATTTTTGGGCTACCTACGTAAAGAAACACGTCGACAACAATACATTTAATGAGATAGTAGATCCTATTATTACCGGAGAAGGATCATATCCCGGGAAAGAGCAGCAGTTGCAGACTTTTATAGATCTTGTCGTTAAATGTCTAAACACACCAGAAGAAAGGCCAACGATGATTGATGTGGCAAAGCAACTCAGGCAAATTTATCGATCTGCTACAAATTAATTATGTCTTGTTGAGATTGGCGCCTTTATATATGTTGTTGGTATTTCATGTCTTCATCTCCCAATGTAGAAGTTGTAATCTTAATGTAATATAAACAGAAGTAGATAAGTAATGATCAGTGACACTATTTTTCTTTATGATGTCTTGCCCTATATAACTCCAAACCACATTGGTTATCATTTACATATGAGAGCCAACCTTTAAGAATATATCTATATATATTGAAAGCATTTCAGGATTTGGTGGGTCGATCCTATGAGTTCATACTTGAGAAAATTCATGCATTCAGAGAAGGAACCTGAGGAGACAACATTTATGATGAGGAATGGTGAAATTTTACAAAGAAAGTTGATAGTCTCTTTTAATGGAAAATGTAATCCACGTGATAAACATTCGTTATGGGAATGTGTGGATAAGTATTTCAAACAGAGTAGTGTTAATAAGATAGAAGATCCTATAATTGTTAGGGACGTATCGTTCCCTGGAAAAGAACAACAATTACGAGTTTTCACAGAGCTTGCCTTTAAATGTCTTTCTGAATCACCAGAAGAAAGGCCAAGAATGATAGATGTGGCATAACAACTCAGACAAATGTATCGTTCTGGCATGCAAATTCAATATGTATATGCATTTTTTATGCAGCTTGTTATGCAATATCTTGTCTAAATTTCCCATGATAGCAAGTGCAACTTTTGATTGATTTTAGTTTCTGTCATTTACAATTGACTTTCTCTGCAACTCCACATCACTAAAAGCTTAGTCAACAATCCACTGGGCAAAAATTTCCTGGAGCCAACTTTGAAAATTCCATGACTATGAAAAGTAGACTACATTTAGTAATTAAATCATATATAGTCGACTGATATACAAGACCTCCCTACTTCCAAGAAACATCGCTTCTAGTTATGTAAAATCAGCTTCAGATTCAGTTTATTTATATATATATATATGTAAGTGCCAATTGCAGAGTTCTCTCAAATTCATTGTTCTGTTTTCTTCATGTCAATAATTCAATTAGCCATTAACAGGTACATGAACCTTTTAGCCTGACTGTTGTAAATATTTACTGTAACTGCTATGTGTGAATTCTTATACTGTAGTTAGCATATTTTCCTTTTCTTTACATTAGACAGTGATCATCTTGGTTGAGAAGAATCTGGTAATTTCCTTGCAAACAGATGAAACGGTTAGAACTATAGCCAGTTTCATGTGTATAAATTAATATATTTATTGGGGTTTTAGACAGGTTATAGATGACTTTGTGTCTGAGGAAAAGAAAGAAGTTGCAATACACAGATGAATCAGTATTCTTGATGAAGAATGGCCAAATTTTACTGGAAAAGTTGATTACCTCTTGTAATGGTAAACGTGATCTTATTCGCGGTTTCTCTGCTTACGAGCTCAAGAATGCAATAGACAACTATGCCCTGCAGAAAGTTATAAGAGATGGATATGTCTATAGATTGTATAAAGGTGTTCTGCAGGACCGCACAGTTTCTATTATGAAGTTCAATGACATTCTGGATGGTTGCGAAGATTGTTTCAATAACAATGTATTTTCATCACGGA
>CM047909.1:2677827-2732990 GCA_026229545.1 Pistacia atlantica | reverse complement strand
GATTAATCGAGATACATGTAAGCTGGTTCGAACACCTTGATTAAAAAAAAAAAAAAAAAAAGTTGCAAACGTCTCTCTCTCAAGGTTTTCTCTGGCTCTAAGGTACTATATTAAAAAGAAATTGAACATAAAGACAAAATTTAGTTTAATATACAGTGGATAAGCTCCATAATCTAAACATTAGCTGATCCTATACATTGAAAAATGTAATTCATCTGTGGTATTCTGGCAATAAATTCCTATACAATCTCAACATTCCCTTTTAAACAAAGTAAAATTGCCTCGTCTTACATGATAGAAATTTCCCAGTACTATATCAACTTGTTTCATTTGAATAATCAATTCATTCAAAGAAACAAGCTTCTGGTTGGTAGAGAGTCCCTTTCGAGGCTTCTTCTTGCTTGTTCTCAGAAAGTTGTGTTCATTTCTTTTATCAGTAGACATGAATCGGTCACCAACCGCAACAAGATTCTCTTTCTTGGTGAAGAAGATATTACATTTCCTAACTAATATAATGCTCCAATGGCCAACTATACGAATGCAAAAAATCGTTTCCGAGTTTTCCTACTTCTGTATATATTGTCACTTTCTCACAGACACTGTACTTTGGTTAAGAACAGGATTTGTCTTTCAGGTCCTGCCTCTGAGGGATTTCATGATCAAGTCAAGGAACCTGGGGGCTGGGAAAAGAGATTTGAGATGATTAATTTGTTGTCTTGGTTCGAGATATGAAAATGGAAAGATGTTAAGCTATAAAAGAACGACCTACTGATGCACAGAAGAGCTAGGCTCGAAAGTTGGAGGGCTTCTTGTGTGATCATATCTCTAACCAATTCAACCAAGTAAAAATTATCTGAAATCTCTTGAACCCTCTCTCTTACTTGACTTGCTCATGAAATCCCTCTGAGACGAATATATATTTATATACTGACATATATCCACATGCTTGGTATTTGTAGAGAATGTTCTTGGTTGATGAGATTTGTATCTAAACTATAATTTACTCAAAAGAAAAGGAGTTCTTGTTTTATTTTGTATGTTATACATGAGCTATAACAAGATCAGTAGTTGGATCACTTACTTTCTGTGACTGACTTGTTTCAAGTGAAATTCAATTTTGTCCCCATTTACATTTTTTTTTTTTTTTGTTTGCTTCACTGCTAAAGAGATCGAGATGACAACAAACAACTATGATCAACAGAAAATTATAGTATAAGAATCTGGCTATTCATTGTATAAATATTTTTTGCAGGATTGACCATTTTCTGTTTTGAAGTTTCGGTCTAGTTCCTTTTATCCACACCAATGTGGTTTTCGTAGCATTGTATTTGCATCTCAAATGAGTCACAAAGTTATTTTGAAGTTGATTGGATGCTGTTTAGAAACTTATTTTCTTGTTCTAGTATTTGAATGTGTGGAGTATATGCTAATCAAATATTTATGGTTCACGCCAACCACATTTCTAGCCTTTCTTATTGACATATAGGTTAAAGATTGCAATGGAGATAGCTAAGGCAATTGCATATCTCCATCGCGGGTTCACCCGACCCATGTTTGATTTTGAACTCTCCATGTCTATCCCAGAAGGTAAAACTATCTAATATCGTATTCCATGAACAATATGCTACCAAATTGTTTGATTTTGAACTCTCCATGACTATCCCAGAAGGTAAAACTTACATACCTGATGAAGTGACAGGAACATACAGATTTGTTACACCTGAGTATGTTATGACAAGTAAAGTATGTTATGACAAGTAAATTCAATGGAAAGTTGGATGTTTATCCACAGTTGCCTCGTTTATTTGTCAATTCCTAGGTTGGTAGTGTGGCCTTAGTGGGTAATGTGTCACCGTCTTGATGTATTAAATTGCAGTATATTCCTTCGAGTGTTAAATCAAACGTTGACAATACTTTTTTTTTTTTTTTTTAATGAACTATTTTTTACTTTGTATTAGTGGGTCAACTTTTCTCGTCAATAAATGAACTAATGAATCTGAATAGAAAGATTGATCAAATAGCTGGGGAAGAAGATCAGAAGATCCTCTCTCAAACTCAAGCCTTGCAGGCGTTGTTCTTTATCTTGCATGACACTTGAATATTTCATCAATCACGCAGGTACAAATCCAGCTTTGAAATTTTTTCCTCTCTCTTCCGCAAATGGATTTACATTTCATTTATGCATTTTTAGGTTAGATGATGAGTTCGTTTTTGAAAGGAAGCAAGCGGCAGAAACAGGAAAGATTTCTGTTGAATGGTAAGTTTTATTGAAGGAGTTGATTGCGTTTTCTAATGATAAATATAATGCAATTCGTAGCTTCACTGATAAAGAGGTCAAGATAGCACAAAAAACTATGATCAATAGAATACTATAAGGGAGGTCCCATATTCATTGTACAAAGTTTTTCTACAAGATCGATCGGTTTCTGTCATAAAGTTTTCATCTAATCTCTATGATGAAGCCACATGTGGTGTTAATAGCATTGTATTTGGATCGCAAATGAGTCACAAAAATATTTTGAAGTTGATTGGATGTTGTTTAGAGTCTCAGCTTCCCATTCTAGTTTTCGAATATGTGAAGTATGTGACTTTTGCTGATCGTAGTTATCGTTCATGTGGACCACAATTCAAGCCTTTGTTATTGACACACAGGTTAAAAATTGCTATGGAGATAGCTAATGCAATTGCATATCTCATTCTGGTTCTCTCGACCCATTATTTTTAGATCAATCCATTGACTATTGTGTTCACTGAACAATATGTTGCCAAATTGTTTGATTTTTCATACTCCATGTCCATTCTAGAAGGTGAACTCACATAGAGGAAATGACAAGTTATATTATAGGACCATCGGGATCTTTTGTACCTGACTATTTTAGTTCACCGAGATTCAATGAAAAGGTGGATGTGTATAGCTTTGGTGCATTGCTACTTGAGCTTTTGACAGGATGTAGAATGATTGATACTTTAGAAGTTGAATCTTCTTTGGAGGATCATGTGAAGAATTGCATTGAGCAGAGCAGGTTTACTGAGATGGTGCATCCCATAATTGTTAGTGCGGAACTGTCTCCAGAAAAAGAACAGCTATTGCTTGCTTTTATAGAGCTTGCCTTAAGTTGTCTCTCTCTTTCGGAAGAAGATAGGCTAACAATGATTGATGTTGCAAAACAACTCAGGGCAAATGTATATATCTGCTTGTCAATTAATGCCTAAATTATGCTTGTAATTACAAAATTGTGAATTTTCATGTATTTATGAAGGGTGGAATGCCCTTGTCATTGACCTTAACTTTCTTCATAAATTTTGTTCTGGTAATCATCTATTGTCTCTATTTATATAGTAGTAGTTGTAGCTTTTTAATGAATAACAACTGGTTGTTTGTATAATTAGAGAGCGACAAAATTCTGAGTCTACCGGTTGTTTTATCATCTCAATTATTGACTCTATTTCTAGATGTTGAAGTTCTACACCAATTAGACACACTCAAACCTAATGGTTTATAAGATAGGGTAATCATCCCATTCAACAAGACTTTATTGGGTAAGGAATCAGGCCCAGCTCAAATTTCATCATGGTACCAGAGTTAGACCTAGTTGAACTGAGTGTTTGACTAGTAGGTGAGGAGTTAAGGCCAACAATTACCTCCATCAACAAGTATGACCCAACATATGGGCTTGACCATGAGGGAGAGTTAGAGTCCCAAACCTACTAGGTACGCTCAAGCCTACTGGTTTATAAGAGAGGGCAATCCTCACATTCAACAAGACCTTATTGGGTGAGGAGTCAGACTCATCTCAAATTTTATCATGATATCAGAACTAAGCCCAATTGAGCTGAGTTTTTGACTAGCAGGTGAGAAGTTAGAGCCAACAACTATCTCCATTAACAAGCATGACCCAACATATGGGCTTGATTGTGAGGGAGAGTGTTGGAGTCTCACACTGACTAGGCACACTCAAGCCTACTGGTTATAAGAGGGAGTAATCCTCCCATTCAACAAGGCCTTATTGGGTGAGAAGTCAGACCCACCTCAAACTACCTCAAACTCTATCATAATATCAGAGCTAGGTCCAGTTGAACTGAGTGTTTTGTCAAATCTAGACCATCTATTCACCATTTTTATAAGAGCAAACGACATATTACCACCCAAGGTTTAGCGAAATCCCATGTTGATACCTCTGATTGCATTTTTTCTAGATTCTCACTCTTAAACAAAGCCTAGGTAGGCAATCAAAAGAACTTAATAATACAACTAAAACTGAAAATGAAAGTTGGTTTTAGACTTGGGCATTTGGGATCGGTCCAAAAAAACTGGCCTAAAAAATCGGTCTTAGGAGGACTGATCCTAGAAGGTCTAGTCCCAAACTCATACTAGGCCCATGGAGGAGGGACCATTCCTTAGATTGGGCTTTCCTCCAAGGCCTAGGCCCAGGACTAGTCCTAAGCTGGGCCCAAAACCCTTTGCATTTTTTCGAAAAAAAGTCCCTTGAAAAATATCCAAAAACCCCCTATAAATTTAAATTGACAAAATATTAAGGATTAAATTGATATTTTACAAAATTTACTAATCTCAAGAGGGTGAAAATAACTTTATAGGCCCCTAAATATTACATAAAACCCCCCAACATAATTTTGTTTGGCCCTTTAAATATTAAAAAAGTTGGGGGTGAAATTTTTTTTTCAAGCCCATAGGACTGGTCCAAGCCCATGAGGGACTGGTCCCAATTGGACCCAAACCTAGACCCAGACTTAGACTTGATTGGGATCCGTCCTTGCCTAGGTTTAGTTGGTTTCAAGGAAGAGAGAATGGTTTTTTTTTTTTTTTGTTTAAATTGTAAGAGAAGAGAATGTGAGAATGAAACCATCTGGATTTTAAACTTAAACTTGAAGAAAAGGAAACCTTAAAACTTTTTATTTGTAAGAGAAGAGAGAAAATATTTTTTTATCACCACTTCCGTTAATGTTACGTGTCCTTTTTTGACTCCTCTCGTGCTACAATATCTTGAACCCACCAAAATGAGTGGTTCTTTGTTTTTTATGGTGTGTTTTGTCATTTGCTCAAGCAGATAAACTTTGTATCCCCTAATAGTTGTAAAGTTATCATATATACCCGAGCTCACTGAGGCTGGCGAGCTTGGCGAGCTGAGTATCAAGGAGCTTGAACTTGACTCACCAACTAAGTCAAGCTGCTCAAGCTCGGCTCGAGTTTTTTCAGAGCCAAGCCTTAGTTGCTCACTCTTTTTACATCCCTAATAATATATATTGTGCAAACTGATGAGAATGCCTTTTGCAGTTAAAGCTAATGTCTGAATTTTAACTATGGGAGGGAAAATGTTTTTTCCAAAGTTTTTGGGTGGTAAATGTGTTCACCAAACTTTGGGTGGGAAAAGTCATTCTCTCTTCCTGGGTAGGTAGTGTAGCCTTGGTGGGTAATGTGTAGTCGTCTTAATGCCTTGGAGTGTTAAATCGAAAGTTGACATCACATTAAAGTCAGCGGCAACTTTCAATTTCTTATAATTTGTTTCTTTCGATGAAGCTTAGTGGGACATTAATAAACTATTTTGTATTTTGTTAATTCATGGAAAGCATGAGCCTCCAACTTTCCATTTCTTTATTGATAGACATTACACATTCGGCTAAGCTAAATGGCAGGACACGTTATTTTGACACCTAGACTCCATTAACACAAAGCTGTTTCAAATAACAACCAGATGAATCTGGTCAAAGCAAAGGAAGCTTCCTTATCTTGGTTGTGGAAATTTCAGATTCCTACTGGGTCAACTTTTCTCGTCAATCAATGAACTGATAAATCTAAACAAATAAATTGATCAAATAGTTGAGAAAGAAGATCAGAAGACTCTCTCAAACTCAAGCCTTGCGGGCGTTGTTCTTTATCTTGCCTGATACTTGAATATTCCATCAATCACGCAGGTAAATTACATATCCAGCTTTTAAATTTTTTTTTCTGTGTCTATCCGCTAATGGATTTAGTTTTCTTAATTGTTAATGATAATTTTAATTTATGCATTTTTAGGTTAGATGATGAGTTGGTTTTTGAAAGGAAGCAAGCGGCAGAAAGAGGAAAGATTTCTGTTGAATGGTAAAACTTTATTGAAAGAGTTGATTGCGTCTTCTAATGGTAAGTATAATCCATATCGTAGCTTCACTGATAAAGAGATCAAGATAGCAACGAACAACTATGATCAACAGAATTTTATAACAGACGGCTGGCGTGGTTCATTGTATAACGGTTTTCTACAAGATCGACCGGTTTCTGTTTTGAAGTTTTCAGATAGAGATACCGAATATAGTATTAATAGCATCGTATTTGCATCACAAATGAGACACAAATTTTTTTTGAAGTTGATTGGATGTTGTTTGGAGACTGAAGCTCCCATTCTAGTTTTTGAACATGTGGAGAATGGGACTCTTGCTGATCGTATTTATTGTTCATGTGAACAACATTTCGAGCCTTTGTTATTGACACATAGGTTAAAGATTGCTATGGAGATAGCTAATGCAATTGCATATCTCCATTTGGGGTTCTCTCGACCCGTTATTTTTAGATCAATCACTACAAACGATATTGTGTTCACTGAACAATATGTTGCCAAATTGTTTGATTTTTCACTCTCCATTGCTATTCCAGAAGGTGAAACTCACGTAGAAGATAAAGTGGTAGGAACATTTGGATTTCTGGCACCTGAGTACTATATGACACAAAAATTCAATGAAAAGGTGGATGTCTATAGCTTTGGTGTAATTCTACTTGTGCTTTTGACTGGTTTCAAGGTATTAGGGACTTCCAGTTCGCCTGCTGAAACTCATTCTGATGATTCTCCCAGTAGGCCTACTGAAACTCATTTTGATGGGCCTTTGGAGCGTGATGATTCTCCCATTGGGCCTACTGAAACTCATTTTGATGGGCCTTTGGAGCTTGATTATTCTCCCATGAGCTCTACTGAAACTCATTTTGATGGGCCTTTGGCGCGTGTTGATTCTCTCATTCGGCCTACTGAAACTTATTTTGATGGGCCTTTGGCGCGTGCTGTGAAAAAATACATTGAGCAAGATAGGTTTACTGAGATAGTTGATCCCATAGTTGTTGGTTCTGGACTATCTCCTGAAAAAGAAGAGCAATTGCAAGCATTTGCAGAGCTTGCCTTGAAATGTGCCTCTGGTTCAGCCATAGACAGGCCAACAATGATTGATGTAGCAAAACAACTTAGGCACATTTATAAATCTACTTGTCAATTAATGTCTTAATTTATGTACTCATTATTACAAATATGTAAATTTTCATGCATTTATGAAGATAGAGAATGCCCTTGTAATGGACCTTTCATATATATGTATATTTTGTTATGATAATTATATTGTCTCTATTTCTATAGAAGGAAGTGTCAGCTTTCCAAAAAAAGCGAAGCGTCTCTATAATTAGAGAAGGACAAAATTATGATTTTTGACAAAAACATAAGAGGTTTAACTTAACATTTCAATCCGTTATCAAGATATTGTGATTTTTCTTTTACCTACTGTTTGAGGTGAGTTCGAATTGAAAGGGATGCGTTCTGAGACGCACTATTTGAGATGGATAAGAGATAAATCTACAATATCTTTATTATGCACTGGGATGTTATATATTTAAAAGGCCACCACATTTAACTTATTAATCAAGCAGACTTAACTCTGTTTCTAGATAATTATATTGTCAAATCTATACCATCTATTCACCATTTTATAGTTAAGAAAGAATCCTCCTTGCAAATTAGTTATATATGTTGTCTAATGTAGATCATCTATTCACCACATGTGGCATAAAGTCTAGAGACCAAAATTCGGCAGAACTAATGCTTCATCGTTGTAAGCTCTTGCCACAAAATCATTCCCTGATAAATGTTTACATCCAATGGAAATAAATATTATCATCATTTATATTTTTAATTTGTTTTTATTATTTTTGTTGTTGCTTCTTGTTAGCCAGAATCTTCTTCCTTTGTATAAGTTGCCTCCTTATTTGGCTTCTTACTGGTTAGTTATGTCTTAATATATGATCATAGTTACATAAAAAGTTACGAATTTTAATGTTATGTAAATGAGGGTGTGGCAATGCCCTGTTTCTAGATAATTATATTATCATATCTAGATCATCTATTCACCATGTTATACTTTGATCTTGACAGTAAAAGTCTTTATGTCCCCTAAATAATTGGTCTTTATATATATATATGTTTGTGTTCTCTCTCTCTCTCTCTTTGGGCTAGTTTTTGGGTGAATTCTACTTAATAGGATGTTACATATGAGCTAACTTTTGGGTTTGAGTTATATCAAACCCCATGTTATATATGGGCTTATATTCTACCAAGCTTCTACCAAGCCCAACGTTATATAATTATCTGGAAACAAAGTTAAGTAGATCCCGTAATTGTTGGTACCGAATAGTCGCTAGAAATAGAATACAATTGCAAGCTCTTACAAACCTTGCCTAAAAAATGTCTCTCCAAATTCGCTCAAGAAAGGCCGAAATGACGATGTAGCATAAAACAACTTAGGAAATTATATAAATCTACTTGTTAATTATTTCTTAATTTATGATCGTAATCACTTTTAATGTTATGTATATGAAGGATCAAGGGTGTGGCAATGCCCCCTGTAATAGAGCTTTCCTTTATATAATTTGTTCGTATTCATATTGCTTGAAGGCCACCACAACGCCTTAATTATTGATTAGACATGTACTTGGCTCTGTTTACGAGGTAATTATATTTCCCTGTTGGCTTGACTTGCTCATGAAATCCCCAGAGACGAATGTTTATATAATTATAAAGCATACATAGCTCCTTTGTGATTCCCACATGCTTGGAATGTATAGAAAATGCTCTTTTGTTGATGAGAGTGGTATTGAAATTTTGTTTAATCAAAGAAAAACGATTCTTGAGTTATATGTGAGCTTTCTGAGCACTGTGGCATGTACCTAGAAGAACCAAATTTTTTCATCATTTACATTTATTTTTGTTGTTTGATTTATGGCCATATTATGTTTACGCATATACACAGATGCCTCTGTTCTTCTTGCATTTGGACCATTTGACAATTCCTATGTAGGTAGTGTGGCCTTGATGGTAGTGTGTCATTGTCTTGATGTTATATATATATTAGAGTATATTTGGTTCAAGGAATGTTAGATTACTGGTAATATTAGATTATTGGAAAGTTAGATTATTTAGAAGATTACTAGGAATCTTTAGGAAAATATGTTTGGTTAGTTGGCGGGTATGTTATATTGATATGTTTGGTTGGGATGAATAAATTGGTGGGTATGTTATTTAAATTACTAAATTGCCTCTAATTAAATATTATTATTATATTATTTTTTTAATATTGATTATTATTTGGATTGTTATAACCCCTGCATTTAAAAACTTAGCAAAAACAACCCCATAATAAAAGTTTGGAAAATCAACAAAGCACCCCCACCAACCAAGCCACTGTCGGCCGTCTGCAACCATCGCCGGTAGCCGGCAACCTAACGGTGCATGGAAGGGCCTCCCTACGCCGGATGGCCATTTCCGGCCAAAGTTCTAGCTGTTAATAGCCAAATCGATGATGAATTTGGCTGGAAACGGCCATATTGAAGCATGACGACCATTTTCGGCCTTCCATGTGGCATTCCTACTGCAGCGGTTGCCGACGATAAGCGGTGGCAAGTGGGTGAGGGTGGTGGCTTGGGTGAGCTGTAATTTGTTTTGAATTCAAGGGTAATTTTATCCAAAAAGTTAATTAGTTGGGGTGAAATATAAAAGCCATATTTATGTAAATAAATTTAAAAATAAGGGTATTATTGTCTTAAAATTTTATTAGTAAGAGATAAAATTGTAACAAAAAAAGATTATCCTGATAATCTTAGAATATCTAAGAAACTAGAGATAATCAGGGGTGCGTTTGGTTCATTATTTTGGATAGAATTTTGGGGATAGTATTGGGTTGTTGGATAAGAGAGTATTACGAGGTAAACTTTAAAAATGTATGAACAAGCCGTTAGGTTTACTAATTTAATTAAAGACTCTAATATATAAAACGACAAAAACATCCCCACCACTTGCAGTGCCAGATTCCGGCCACCATCGTCAGAATCTGGTGAAAAATTTCGTTACGACACAGACCGATCGGATATGTGCCGTAATGCATCGTTATGGCTTTTTCCAGCCAGATCCACCATGGATTTGGCTGGAAAATGCCATATTTACGGCCAAATATTGCCGTCGATGGTTGGAAAACATCAAAAGAAGTCCATCTTTGGCCATCGTTTTTGGTCAACGATGGCCAAGATTTGGTCGTCGTTGATCGTCAACGACGGCTATTTCTTTGGCCATCGCTGACCGCCAGATCGGTGAACTTCCAACTATTTATGGTTGGCTAGTAGGTCGTTGTACAGATTCAGGCTATCACCGATGGTGGTTGCCAGAATCTAGCAAATATGGGTTGATCGGGGTGTTTTTGTTAATTTTTAAACTTTTTTCAGGGGGTATTTAATGAAATTAATAATCTTATGGAGACTAAAAGTAATTAAAAAAATAGAGTAATATTTCTAGAATAATGTGCCAAACATTATTTGAAGAATAGAATTGGGAATATGGATAAAAATAGGGAACCAAACGCACCCCAGATTATTTTTATTATTATCAACAATAATTATTATTAGTATTTAAAAATTATAAAAATTTTATATTACTTGACAACTATACATGATAATCAAATAATATAAAATGATTTAGGCTAATAATTTCTCATTATCATCGACCAAACGGCCCTCTACAACATTATCTACGGAGCGTTAAATCAAACGTGGCCGGCGCATTAAAAGCATGACCAAACGGCCCTCTACAACATTATCTACGGAGCGTTAAATCAAACGTGGCCGGCGCATTAAAAGCATGGGCAAATTTAAATCAAATGGTAGGACACGTTATTTTGACACCAAGACCCCACTAACACAAGGCTGTTCAAATAACAACCAGATGAATCTGGTCAAAGCAAAGGAAGCTTCCTTATCTTGGCTGTGGAAATTTCAGATTCCTAGTGGGTCAACTTTTCTCGTCAGTAAATGAACGGATACATCTAAATTAAACAAATTGATCAAGATAGTTGAGGAAGAAGATCAGAAGACTCTCTCAAACTCAAGCCTTGCGGGCGTTGTTCTTTATCTTGCATGATACTTGAATATTTCATCAATCACGCAGGTACAAATCCAGCTTTTAAATTTTTCAAATGGATTTACTTTTCTTTATTGTTAATGATAATTTTAATTTATGCATTTTTAGGTTAGATGATGAGTTGGTTTTTGAAAGAAAGCAAACGGCAGAAAGAGGAAAGATTTCTGTTGAATGGTAAAACTTTATTGAAAGAGTTGATTGCGTCTTCTAATGGTAAGTATAATCCATATCGTAGCTTCACTGATAAAGAGATCAAGATAGCAACGAACAACTATGATCAACAGAATTTTATAACAGACGGCTGGCGTGGTTCATTGTATAACGGTTTTCTACAAGATCGACCGGTTTCTGTTTTGAAGTTTTCAGATAGAGATACCGAATATAGTATTAATAGCATCGTATTTGCATCACAAATGAGACACAAATTTTTTTTGAAGTTGATTGGATGTTGTTTGGAGACTGAAGCTCCCATTCTAGTTTTTGAACATGTGGAGAATGGGACTCTTGCTGATCGTATTTATTGTTCATGTGAACAACATTTCGAGCCTTTGTTATTGACACATAGGTTAAAGATTGCTATGGAGATAGCTAATGCAATTGCATATCTCCATTTGGGGTTCTCTCGACCCGTTATTTTTAGATCAATCACTACAAACGATATTGTGTTCACTGAACAATATGTTGCCAAATTGTTTGATTTTTCACTCTCCATTGCTATTCCAGAAGGTGAAACTCACGTAGAAGATAAAGTGGTAGGAACATTTGGATTTCTGGCACCTGAGTACTATATGACACAAAAATTCAATGAAAAGGTGGATGTCTATAGCTTTGGTGTAATTCTACTTGTGCTTTTGACTGGTTTCAAGGTATTAGGGACTTCCAGTTCGCCTGCTGAAACTCATTCTGATGATTCTCCCAGTAGGCCTACTGAAACTCATTTTGATGGGCCTTTGGAGCGTGATGATTCTCCCATTGGGCCTACTGAAACTCATTTTGATGGGCCTTTGGAGCTTGATTATTCTCCCATGAGCTCTACTGAAACTCATTTTGATGGGCCTTTGGCGCGTGTTGATTCTCTCATTCGGCCTACTGAAACTTATTTTGATGGGCCTTTGGCGCGTGCTGTGAAAAAATACATTGAGCAAGATAGGTTTACTGAGATAGTTGATCCCATAGTTGTTGGTTCTGGACTATCTCCTGAAAAAGAAGAGCAATTGCAAGCATTTGCAGAGCTTGCCTTGAAATGTGCCTCTGGTTCAGCCATAGACAGGCCAACAATGATTGATGTAGCAAAACAACTTAGGCACATTTATAAATCTACTTGTCAATTAATGTCTTAATTTATGTACTCATTATTACAAATATGTAAATTTTCATGCATTTATGAAGATAGAGAATGCCCTTGTAATGGACCTTTCATATATATGTATATTTTGTTATGATAATTATATTGTCTCTATTTCTATAGAAGGAAGTGTCAGCTTTCCAAAAAAAGCGAAGCGTCTCTATAATTAGAGAAGGACAAAATTATGATTTTTGACAAAAACATAAGAGGTTTAACTTAACATTTCAATCCGTTATCAAGATATTGTGATTTTTCTTTTACCTACTGTTTGAGGTGAGTTCGAATTGAAAGGGATGCGTTCTGAGACGCACTATTTGAGATGGATAAGAGATAAATCTACAATATCTTTATTATGCACTGGGATGTTATATATTTAAAAGGCCACCACATTTAACTTATTAATCAAGCGACTTAACTCGTTTCTAGATAATTATATTGTCAAATCTATACCATCTATTCACCATTTTATAGTTAAGAAAGAATCCTCCTTGCAAATTAGTTATATATGTTGTCTAATGTAGATCATCTATTCACCACATGTGGCATAAAGTCTAGAGACCAAAATTCGGCAGAACTAATGCTTCATCGTTGTAAGCTCTTGCCACAAAATCATTCCCTGATAAATGTTTACATCCAATGGAAATAAATATTATCATCATTTATATTTTTAATTTGTTTTTATTATTTTTGTTGTTGCTTCTTGTTAGCCAGAATCTTCTTCCTTTGTATAAGTTGCCTCCTTATTTGGCTTCTTACTGGTTAGTTATGTCTTAATATATGATCATAGTTACATAAAAAGTTACGAATTTTAATGTTATGTAAATGAGGGTGTGGCAATGCCCTGTTTCTAGATAATTATATTATCATATCTAGATCATCTATTCACCATGTTATACTTTGATCTTGACAGTAAAAGTCTTTATGTCCCCTAAATAATTGGTCTTTATATATATATATGTTTGTGTTCTCTCTCTCTCTCTCTTTGGGCTAGTTTTTGGGTGAATTCTACTTAATAGGATGTTACATATGAGCTAACTTTTGGGTTTGAGTTATATCAAACCCCATGTTATATATGGGCTTATATTCTACCAAGCTTCTACCAAGCCCAACGTTATATAATTATCTGGAAACAAAGTTAAGTAGATCCCGTAATTGTTGGTACCGAATAGTCGCTAGAAATAGAACAGCAATTGCAAGCTCTTACAAACCTTGCCTAAAAAATGTCTCTCCAAATTCGCTCAAGAAAGGCCGAAATGACTGATGTAGCATAAAACAACTTAGGAAATTATATAAATCTACTTGTTAATTATTTCTTAATTTATGATCGTAATCACTTTTAATGTTATGTATATGAAGGATCAAGGGTGTGGCAATGCCCCTGTAATAGAGCTTTCCTTTATATAATTTGTTCTGGTATTCATATTGCTTGAAGGCCACCACAACTGCCTTAATTATTGATTAGACATGTACTTGGCTCTGTTTACAGGTAATTATATTTCCCCTGCTGGCTTGACTTGCTCATGAAATCCCCCTGAGACAGAATGTTTATATAATTATAAAGCATACATAGCTCCTTTGACAGATTCCCACATGCTTGGAATGTATAGAAAATGCTCTTTTGTTGATGAGAGTGGTATTGAAATTTTGTTTAATCAAAGAAAAACGATTCTTGAGTTATATGTGAGCTTTCTGTGACTGCCTGACTGGCATGTACCTAGAAGAACCAAATTTTTTCATCATTTACATTTATTTTTGTTGCTGATTTATGGCCATATTACTGTTTCTGCATATACACAGATGCCTCTGTTCTTCTTGCATTTGGACCATTTGACAATTCCTATGTAGGTAGTGTGGCCTTGATGGTAGTGTGTCATTGTCTTGATGTTATATATATATTAGAGTATATTTGGTTCAAGGAATGTTAGATTACTGGTAATATTAGATTATTGGAAAGTTAGATTATTTAGAAGATTACTAGGAATCTTTAGGAAAATATGTTTGGTTAGTTGGCGGGTATGTTATATTGATATGTTTGGTTGGGATGAATAAATTGGTGGGTATGTTATTTAAATTACTAAATTGCCTCTAATTAAATATTATTATTATATTATTTTTTTAATATTGATTATTATTTGGATTGTTATAACCCCTGCATTTAAAAACTTAGCAAAAACAACCCCATAATAAAAGTTTGGAAAATCAACAAAGCACCCCCACCAACCAAGCCACGCGTCAGTCGCAACCATCGCCTGGAGTCAACCTAACAATGTGCATGGAAGGGCCTCCCTCACTGGATGGCCATTTAAGCCAAAGTTCTAGCTGTTAATAGCCAAATCGATGATGAATTTGGTGAAACGACCATATTGAAGCATGCGACCATTTTCGGCCTTCCATGTGGCATTCCCTCTGCAGCGGTTGCCGACGATAAGCGGTGGCAAGTGGGTGAGGGTGGTGGCTTGGGTGAGCTGTAATTTGTTTTGAATTCAAGGGTAATTTTATCCAAAAAGTTAATTAGTTGGGGTGAAATATAAAAGCCATATTTATGTAAATAAATTTAAAAATAAGGGTATTATTGTCTTAAAATTTTATTAGTAAGAGATAAAATTGTAACAAAAAAAGATTATCCTGATAATCTTAGAATATCTAAGAAACTAGAGATAATCAGGGGTGCGTTTGATTCATTATTTTGGATAGAATTTTGGGGATAGTATTGGGTTGTTGGATAAGAGAGTATTACGAGGTAAACTTTAAAAATATATGAAAAAGCCGTTAGGTTTACTAATTTAATTAAAGACCCTAATATATAAAACGACAAAAACATCCCCACCACGCGAGTGCGAGTTAGCCACCATCGTCGAATGCCGCTGGTTTGAAAAATTTCGTTACGACACAGACCGATCGGATATGTGCCGTAATGCATCGTTATGGCCTTTTCCAGCCAGATCCACCATGGATTTGGCTGGAAAATGCCATATTTACGGCCAAATATCGCCGTCGATGGTTGGAAAACATCAAAAGAAGTCCATCTTTGGCCATCGTTTTTGGTCAACGATGGCCAAGATTTGGTCGTCGTTGATCGTCAACGACGGCTATTTCTTTGGCCATCGCTGCCGCCAGATCGGTGAACTTCCAACTATTTATGGTTGGCTAGTAGGTCGTTGTACTGATTCCGGCTATCACCGATGGTGGTTGCCAGAATCTAGCAAATATGGGTTGATCGGGGTGTTTTTGTTAATTTTTAAACTTTTTTCAGGGGGTATTTAATGAAATTAATAATCTTATGGAGACTAAAAGTAATTAAAAAAATAGAGTAATATTTCTAGAATAATGTGTCAAACATTATTTGAAGAATAAATTGGGAATATGGATAAAAATAGGGAACCAAACGCAGATTATTTTTTATTATTATCAACAATAATTATTATTAGTATTTAAAAATTATAAAAATTTTATATTACTTGACAACTATACATGATAATCAAATAATATAAAATGATTTAGGCTAATAATTTCTCATTATCATCGACCAAACGGCCCTCTACAACATTATCTACGGAGCGTTAAATCAAACGTGGCCGGCGCATTAAAAGCAAATGGTAGGACACGTTATTTTGACACCAAGACCCCACTAACACAAGGCTGTTCAAATAACAACCAGATGAATCTGGTCAAAGCAAAGGAAGCTTCCTTATCCTGGCTGTGGAAATTTCAGATTCCTAGTGGGTCTACTTTTCTCGTCAGTAAATGAACGGATACATCTAAATTAAACAAATTGATCAAGATAGTTGAGGAAGAAGATCAGAAGACTCTCTCAAACTCAAGCCTTGCGGGCGTTGTTCTTTATCTTGCATGATACTTGAATATTTCATCAATCACGCAGGTACAAATCCAGCTTTTAAATTTTTCAAATGGATTTACTTTTCTTTATTGTTAATGATAATTTTAATTTATGCATTTTTAGGTTAGATGATGAGTTGGTTTTTGAAAGAAAGCAAACGGCAGAAAGAGGAAAGATTTCTGTTGAATGGTAAAACTTTATTGAAAGAGTTGATTGCATCTTCTAATGGTAAGTATAATCCAATTCGTAGCTTCACTGATAAAGAGATTAAGATAGCAACAAACAACTATGATCAACAGAATTTTAGAAGAAAAGACGCGATGTATTCGTTGTATAGCGGTTTTCTACAAGATCGACCGATTTCTGTTTTGAATTTTTCAGATAAGTGTACCGAATATAGTATTAATAGCATCGTATTTGCATCACAAATGAGACATAAATTTTTTTTGAAGTTGATTGGATGTTGTTTAGAGACTGAAGCTCCCATTCTAGTTTTTGAACATGTGGAGAATGGGACTCTTGCTGATCGTATTTATCGTTCAAGTGAACCGCATTTCGAGCCTTTGTTATTGACACATAGGTTAAAGATTGCTATGGAGATAGCTAATGCAATTGCATATCTCCACTTTGGGTTCTCTCGACCCATTATTTTTAGATTGATCGATCCACAGACTATTGTATTCACTGAACAATATGTTGCCAAATTGTTTGATTTTTCATTGGCCATCGCTATTCCAGAAGGTGAAACTCACGTAGAAGAAGATAAAGTGCATGGAAAAATTGCAATTCTGGCACCTGAGTACCATATGACATTAAAATGCAATGAAAAGGTGGATGTCTATAGCTTTGGTAGAATCCTACTTGTGCTTTTGACTGGTCTCGAATCACATCGGCCTTACAGTTGGCCTACTGAAATTCATTGTGATGATTCTCGCTTCGGGCCTATTAAATGTCATTCTGGTGGGCCTTTGGCGCGTGTTGTGAAAAAATACATTGAGCAAGAGAGGTTTACTGAGATAGTTGATCCCATAGTTGTTGGTTCTGGACTATCTCCTGAAAAAGAAGAGCAATTGCAAGCATTTGCAGAGCTTGCCTGTAAATGTCTCTCTGATTCAGCCGTAGACAGGCCAACAATGATTGATGTAGCAAAACAACTTAGGCACATTTATAAATCTACTTGTCAATTACTGTCTTAAT
Organism: Pistacia atlantica; assembly: GCA_026229545.1. NCBI lineage: Eukaryota > Viridiplantae > Streptophyta > Magnoliopsida > Sapindales > Anacardiaceae > Pistacia > Pistacia atlantica. The sequence goes on along the minus strand of CM047909.1, from coordinate 2,715,397 downwards.
TTATGTACTCATTATTACAAAGATGTAAATTTTCATGCATCTATGAAGATAGAGAATGCCCTTGTAATAGACATTTCATATATATGTATATTTTGTTATGATAATTATATTGTCTCTATTTCTATAGAAGGAAGTGTCAGCTTTCCAAAAAAAGCCAAGCGTCTCTATAATTAGAGAAGGACAAAATTATGATTTTTGACAAAAACATAAGAGGCTTAACTTAACATTCCAATCCGTTATCAAGATATTGTGATTTTTCTTTTACCTACTATTTGAGGTGAGTTTGAATTGAAAGGATGCATTCTGAGACGCACTATTTGAGATGGATAAGAGATAAATCTACAATATCTTTATAATGCACTGGGATGCTATATACTTAAAAGGCCACCATATTTAACTTTTTGATTAAGCAGACTTAACTCTGTTTCTAGATATTATACTGTCAAATCTAGACCATCTATTCACCATTTTATAGTTGAGAAAGAATCATACTTGCAAATTAGTTATATATGTTGTCTAATGTAGACCATCTATTCACCGCATGTGGCATAAAGTCTAGAGACCAAAATTCGGTAGAACTAATGCTTCATCGTTGTAAGCTTCTGCCACAAAATCATTCCCTGATAAATGTTTACATCCAGTGGAAATAAATATTATCTCATCATTTATATTTTTAATTTGTTTTTATTATTTTTGTTGTCGCTTCTTGTTAGCCAGAATCTTCTTCCTTCGTATAAGTTGCCTCCTTATTTCACTTCTTACTGGTTAGTTATGTCTTAATATATGATCATAGTTACATATAAAGTTACGAATTTTAATGTTATGTAAATGAAGGGTGTGGCAATGCCCTGTTTCTAGATAATTATAATATCATATCTAGATCATCTATTCACCATGTTATATTTTGATCTTGATAGTAAAGGTCTTTATGTCCCCTAAATGATTGGTCTTTATATATATATATGGTTGTGTTCTCTCTCTCTCTCTCTGGGCTAGTTTTTGGGTGAATTCTACTTAGTCCGATGTTATACATGAGCTAACTTATAGGTTTGAGTTGTATTAAAGCCCATGTTATATATGGGCTTATACAACTCTCTCTCTCTCTATCTGGGCTAGTTTTTGGATGAATTCTACTTAGTCCGATGTTATACATGAGCTAACTTATGGGTTTGAGTTGTATTAAACCCTATGTTATATATGGGCTTATATTCTACCAAGCTTCTACCAAGCCCAATGTTATATAATTATCTGGAAACAAAGTTAAGTAGATCCCATAATTGTTGGTACCGAATTGTCGTTAGAAATATAACAGCAATTGCAAGCTCTTACAAACCTTGCCTAAAAAATGTCGCTCCAAATTCGCTCAAGAAAGGTCGAAATGATTGATGTAGCATAAAACAACTTAGGAAAATGTATAAATCTACTTGTTAATTATTTCTTAATTTATGATCGTAATTACTTTTAATGTTATGTATATGAAGGATCAAGGGTGTGGCAATGCCCTGTAATAGAGCTTTCCTTTATATAATTTGTTCTGGTATTCATATTGCTTGAAGGCCACCACAACTGCCTTAATTATTGATTAGACATGTACTTGGCTCTGTCTACAGGTAATTGTATTTCCCCTGTTGGCTTGACTTGCTCCTGAAATCCCGTTGAGACAGAATGTTTATATAATTATACAGCATATATAGCTCCTTTGACAGATTCCCACATGCTTGGAATTTATAGAAAATGCTCTTTTGTTGATGAGAGTCGTATTGAAATTTTGTTTAATCAAAGAAAAACGATTCTTGAGTCATATGTGAGCTTTCTGTGACTGGCATGTAACCAGAAGAACCAAATTTTTTCATCATTTACATTTATTTTTGTTGCTGATTTATGGCATATCACTGTTCCTGCATATACACGGTTGCCTCCGTTCTTCATGCATTTGGGCCATTTGACAATTCCTATGTAGGTAGTGTGGCCTTGATGGTAATGTGTCATCATCTTGATGTTATACATATTAGGGTGTGATTGGATCATGAAATGTTAGATTACTGGAAAATTAGATTATCTTGAAGATTACTAGAAATCTTTAGGAAAATGTGTTTGGTTAGTTGGTAGGTAGTTATATTAATATGTTTGATTGTGATGAATAAATTGGTGGATATGTTATTTAAATTACTAAAGGTGCGTTTGTTTTGTTATTTTAGATAGGATTTTGGGAATAATGTTGGGTAATTGAATAGGGTAAGTGTTGCGAGGTAAAATTTAAAATTTAACAAAAAAACTCCATATGTTTGCTAATTTAACTAAACACCCCAATATATAAAAATTTTGTAAAATGACAAAAACAGCTCCACCCACCCACAGTGCCAAATTCAGGCCACTACCGTTGGAATCTGGCCCAAAAATGGTATTACGACGTAGACCGGTCAGATCTGGCCGGTCGTGCGTCGATATGGTTTTTTAGCGGTCTACGGCGGTGAGATCGGCCGGCCGTCGGCAGCATAAAGGCCAGGATGGGGATCGCCTATAGCCAAATATATGATCGTCATTGTTGGTCAACAAAGACCATTTCGACGGCTAGATCAAGCATTTTCCGGCCAGATCGGCGAATTACAAGCCAATTTCAGTCGTTTCTCGCTTGTATGTGATTCCAGGCAATTGCCGCGCGGTGGTTGCGAATACGCAACTATGGGTAGGTGGGGGTGTTTTTGTTAATTTTTAAACTTTTTTTCAAGGGTGTTTAATTAAATTAATGAACTTAAGGGGTCTAAAAGTAATTAATAAAATAGAATAGTATTTCCCAAATAATTAAATAAACATGTATTTTGAGAATATGATTGAGAATAAGATAGGGAATAATAAAACAAACGAACCCTAAATTATCTTCTAATTAAATATTATTATTATATTATTTTTTAATATTGATTATTATTTGGATTACTATAACCCCCCTATATTTAAAAACTTAGCAAAAACAACCCCATAATAAAAGTTCAGAAAATCAACAAAGCACCCCCACCAACCCAGTCACTGCCGGCCGTCGGCAACCACCGCCGATAGCCGACAACCTAATGGCACATGGAAGGCAGGAAATGGTCTTTGTGCGTTGTATGACCATTTTCGGCTAGAGATCTGACTGTCAATGGCTAGATCGATGACGGATCTAGCCGAAAATGGTCATATCGGCACATGACGACCACTTTCGGCCTTCCATGTACTGTTCCGACGGCGACGGTTGGCGGCAGTAGGTAAGTGGGGGTGGATGGTGGCTTGGGTGGACTGTAATTTTTGAATTCAAAGGTAATTTTGTTCAAAAAAGTTAATTAGTTGTGGTAAAATAGTAAAAGTCATATTCATGTAAATAAATTTAAAAATAAAGATATTATCGTCCTCAAATTTTATTAATAAAAGATCAAATTATAATAAAAAAATATTACTTTAATAATTTTAAAGTACTTACAAAAATAGAAGTATTCATATTGTCAATAATAATAATAATAATGTGCGTGTTTGGCTTACTACTTTTATCTGTATTTTAGACCGGATTTTTGAAATTGTGTTTGTTTTATTACTTGAAGAATCCAACTCTGATAATAGAATCCTGACACAATCCTGACATTCTGACCGTTACATTTATTTTTTTCTTTTTTTTCTTTGCATCCTCACCATTTCACTTTCTTCTCCGTGCTTCAGTTCTCAATTCACATAACCGTTTTAGTGCTTCACTTTCTCAATATCCATCACCACCATTTCAGTTTCCGATAATCCATTACCAGGTTCGATGCTTCACTTCCCAGTTTGCATTACCACCATCTCCCTTTCTAGTTTCCAGGACCAGCACCGTGAACCCCCAATGCCCTCTGTCACAAACTCACATTCTAACCCAACGTGAACCCAACCAACGTGAACCCACCGTCAACCCGGAAACCAGCCCACCCCGAGCCTCCACGCACCACAACGACCCGATCTCTACCCCAACCCACCCACCCGAGCCACCACGACCCCAACCCAGCCCACCCGAGCCACCACGCACCCCAACCAAGCCCACCCGAGCCACCACGCAGCCACCCCGAGCCACCACGCACCCGATCTACCCCACACAAGCCCACCCAAGCCACCACGACCCCAACCCAGCCCCACCCGAGCCACCACGCACCCCAACCCAGCCCACCCAAGCCACCACGCACCCACCCCGAGCCACCACGCACCCGATCTACCCCACACAAGCCCACCCAAGCCACCACGCACCACCACGACCCCAACCCAGCCCACCCGAGCCACCACGCACCACCACGACCCCAACCCAGCCCACCCGAGCCACCACGCACCCACCCCGACCCCGATCTACCCCACACAAGCCCACCCAAGCCACCACGCACCACCACGACCCCAACCAAGCCCACCCAAGCACCACGCACCACCACGACCCCAACCCAGGCCACCTCGAGCCACCAGGCACCCACCCCGAGCCACCACGATCTCTATCAAACCCACACCCCAATCTCCATCAAACCCACCTCATATCTGCGTAAAGACACCCACCGTCACTGCATTTTGAAACTGAATTTTTTTCTTCAAAATAACATGCTTTGTTTTGTGGAAAATGTGTCCACTAATAAAACAAACCCAAACCCACCTTATATGTATTAAAGCAATTGGTTTTTTCGGCTTTTAATTGGGTTTTTTTTGGGCAATTCTTGTTTTATTTGGGATTTTGTTTTAATTCGGTTTTTATTTGATTAGGCTATTGGCATATAATTGTTAATTCGGTTTTTATTTTATTCGGCAATTGGCACAGGATTGTTTTAATTGGGTTTTTTGTTTTGTTTGACAGCTTTTTAATCTCGTGTACACACGGATCCATTTAATTGTATTTGGATGTTTATCTGACTCAGAGAAGGGAAAGAGACTCACGACGTATCCAAATCAATTTTGTAAGTTTCCGTTATCTATTTGTTTTCAAGACAGAGCATTATTTTTTTCAATTTTTTTTTTGGAAATAATTTGTATTAGTATTGTTTTTTTCTTTTCATTAATCCTTTGAATTTGGACTTTAATAATGCGTTTTGTATTTGGTTAACTGAAATATTTTATTCCGGTTTCACTAATTGATTTATTTGTTTTATAGATTTGACATCGTTCTTTAATCGTACCCAGAAATTACGCTCATATGCATAGATGTCAGCATAATTTATCTGGACGTCGCAGGATTGATTATTACTTGCAACAGAGGCGAAACTTTCGACGTTTTTCTAGAGTTGGAGTTCGTCATACACCTGTTGGTCGGCATACGTATCTTCCCCGCATTGGCGTCTTAAGCGTGTCGGATCGAACGAGGTATACTTTTATATGTGTTTAGTTGATTACGTTAACATGTGATTATTATATTGTGTAATGTGCTTGGTGATTCGTATGGTGCCCCGAATGTTGGTTGTCCCTCACCGTCTTGTCCTTAGATGGGTGATTCGTGGCTTGGTCTCGCGAGATGACCCACGTATTTCTGGTCGTTATCTGAGGCGGGCCAAAACTTCACATGGTCTACGCAATAAAAACAGTGATTACCAAGAAATGTTGGGACGACATATCATCATTGGGTGGCGGGGAGACTCAACGTGACACAATTAGCCTCTAAGTTCTTTCGCCTGCGAAAACTTTATCAAGCATGGCGGAAATTGCTGCAACACACAGGATTCGGGTGGGATCAAGAGTCACAAAGTCCAACGTGTCCCGTTGAGGTTTGGCAAGAATATGTCAAGGTAAATATATTTTTTAACTATTATTATTCAACGTCATTGTAAATATACGCATTTTTTCGGACTGCTAAATATTAATATATTATTCGTTTAACTCATCAGCAAAACCCACTGGCGCAACAATTTTACCACAAGGGACTTCCCCACAAGGAACTTTATGAAATAATATTTGAGAAGCAAGCGCCTTTGGAAGATATGCGTACACATCTACATCCCAACAGGTGGAGCCTTCCAGTTATTCCAATCCCGGCTCGGTTCCTATGGATGATAGCGACTTTGAACCTGATCCTGATCGTTTGACAGGGAGAAAAACGGCCAAACATATCTGGTCATGGAGGAGCGAGAAATCGGAGGCATAGAAGGGGGCCCGGACATACAATTGCGGATGCCATTTATAGCTTGACGGATGAGCTTGCGGAAAAGCGGACAATGGGATCTAGGGCTTCCGATCGTCCTGGAGATGAGAGGGAAGAAGCGAACACCAGTGCTCCATCTGATCCTTTCTCCATGAGCAATTGTATTGACATCATGGACGGCCATGCAAGTACGACACGCTTTTTCACCGATATCACGTACTTATATGAAAATCCAGGGTGGCGGGAGATATTTGTGAAACTCCCACTGGACGAAAGGGCTAACTGGATTCACAAAACTTTTTCAAATAATTCGTAGATGACACTATATTTCATAATTGTTTGGCAACAATTTTGTATGCGTCAGTGGGCAGTTGTCATTACAATTACAATTTATAACGTTACTGTATAAACTTATTTATGTGATATTGTAATGTGTAAACACTTTTAGATTGTCATTGCAATTAAATATTGACTGTTATATTTTTCAAAGTAGTACAACAACTATTAATTGTTGATAAATGTTTTGCAAATGTGTAGGTTTAAATGGCGTCGTCTAGCCGTACAGGGAAGAAGACAACGTGCTGAGATGAGAGGGACGAAGAAGAAATGCGCAGATATAGCCATTGCACTATGCGGTGTTGCCGCGTTAGAAGCAAGTCGACCTCAACCACGACATACATCTGTATTAACTAGTCATCAGTACATGTTGGAAGTACTCAACGGTCATCCTGACAGGGATCTATGACAAGTGCCGCATGGGACAGAGCTGTTTTACATTGTTATGTGAATTTTTGTCCGATCAAGGCAAATTGCAACCAACCAGGAGGACGAGTTTAGAAGAACAAGTTATGATATTTCTAACAATCGTTGGAAAAAATGAGACAATCAGAACGATGATGGAGGATTTCCAACATTCGGGTGAGACGATTTCTAGACATGTTACGCGATTTGCGATGCTATATGTGAGTTGAAGACATAGTTTATCGACCACCCGACTTCAATGATGTTCCATGGGAAATATCACCATGAGAAAATATTACCCTTTCTTTAAGGTCTTGGTTCATTATGTTTGGTATTAGTAGATAGTTAAGTTCATTGTATTATTAATTTGTTTAGTAGGTTAATATTAGTGAAATGACTCATTTTCATGATAGGACTGTATTGGAGCCATAGATGGCACACATGTATACGCTTCGGTTCCACGTGAATTTGCCATTAGGTACCGGAATCGCAAAGGATCGATGTCACAGAATATAATGGCTGTATGCGACTTTAACATGATGTTCACTTATGTCGTTCTTGGATGGGAAGGATCGGCGCATGATTCAAGAGTTTTAAATTCAATTATTGATGATCCTAATTCGGATTCCCATATCCTCCACCGGTATAAGTATTTTCTTGACGTATTACGCGTATTACATCCATTGTTGAGGCCCACGTAATTCAAATAAAATGTCGATATTATTACGGGAAATACTATTTGGTTGATGCGGGTTATGCAAATAGGGATGGGTTCCTCGCCCCTCATAGGCAAGTGGCTTACCATATTTCTGATCACCGCCGTAACCGAAGGGGGCCACAAGAGTTGTTTAATTACGACATGCTTCACTCCGCAATGTTATCGAGAGAACCTTTGGTGTTTTGAAAAAACGGTTCCGTATTCTAAATGGAATGAACAATTATCCGTTGGACAAACAAGGGAAGATTGTCATGGCATTTGTGTACTTCATAATTTTATAAGAATGTACAATATGGACGTAGTATCTTGAACAAACCAATAATAGTACGGGTAATGAGCAAGCATATTGTGATCATCAAACGCGAGAATATGGCGAAATGGAGAAGGATCGAGTCAACCGCAACAAGGTATTATAGACAACATGATGGTATGCGGGATAACATAACGAATACACTCGTGGGTAGCACGGTGGACCATGTCATAGTTATTCTTGGAGTAAACGTGTAATAATGATTGTAAGGGTTGATAATTAGTATTTTTGTCATATATGTATTAATGTGATGTTTTTAAACTGTTGGATTACTACTTGAAATTAATATGGGTTTTTGTTTTTTAATATATACGGGTAACAAAATTATCAATAAAATATTTAGTATTATTAAAATGTGAGGTGATAAGTTATATATATATAATAATACATTATTTTAACAAAATACAATAAAATATTATATTAATAAATCATTTATAAACAAATATATTAATCAAATATTTAACACAAATATCAAGATCAAAATACTCTACCAAACACATATTCTGAAAATCATATTCTCGTAATCATAACCCTATCCAACTATCCAATACTATCCTCAAAATCCTACCCAAAATACTAAACCAAACGCACCCAATAATAATAATAATAATAATTATATAATATTTAAAGATTATCAAAATTTTATTAATAAATGTGATAATATAATATAATAAAGTAATATGAGATTCGCAAACCTCCAATAATCTCAAACGTCTCTTTACCATATTATCTATGGAGCGTTAAATCAAATGTCGACAGCACATTAAAAGCGTGGGCAAATTTATATTTTTATAATACTTCTCGCAGTAAGTTAATTCAGAAGTACTTACAACTTCGAACTTCAAGAAATTTCGATATCTTTATTGATAGACATTGGGTCCCATTTACAGTAAGACATTACAAATTCTGGCTAAATGGCAGGACACGTTATTTTGACACCTAGACCAACAACCAGATAGACCTTATTAAAGCAAAGGAAGCTTTTCTCGTCAGTCAATGAACTGATAAATCTAAACAAATAAATTGATCAGAGGAAGAAGATCAGAAGACTCTCTCCAACTCAAGACTTGCGGGCGTTGTTCTTTATCTTGCCTGATACTTGAATAATTCATCAATCACGCAGGTACATTACATATCCAGCTTTCCAATTTTTTTTTCTCTTTCTATCTGCAAATGGATTTAGTTTTCTCAATTGTTAATGATAATTTTCATTTATGCATTTTTAGGTTAGATGATGAGTTGGTTTTTGAAGGAAAGCAAACGGCAGACAGAGGAAATATTTCTGTTGAATGGTAAAACTTTATTGAAAGAGTTGATTGCGTCTTCTAATGGTAAGTATAATCCATATCGTAGCTTCACTGATAAAGAGATCAAGATAGCAACAAACAACTATGATCAACAGAATTTTATAAGAGGTAATTGGTGGTATTCATTGTATAGCGGTTTTCTACAAGATCGACCGGTTTCTGTTATAAAGTTTTCAGATAGAAATACCAAATATGGTATTAATGGCATCGTATTTGCATCGCAAATGAGACACAAATTTTTTTTGAAGTTGATTGGATGTTGTTTAGAGACTGAAGCTCCCATTCTAGTTTTTGAACATGTGGAGTATGGGACTCTTGCTGATCGTATTTATCGTTCATGTGAACCGCATTTCGAGCCTTTGTTATTGACACATAGGTTAAAGATTGCTATGGAGATAGCTAATGCAATTGCATATCTCCACTTTGGGTTCTCTCGACCCATTATTTATAGATTGATCGATCCAATGACTATTGTATTCACTGAACAATATGTTGCCAAATTGTTTGATTTTTTCATGCTCCATTGCCATTCCAGAAGGTGAAACTCACGTAGAAGATGAAGTGGCAGGAACAAATGGATTTGTAGCACCTGAGTACTTTATGACACGAAAATGCAATGAAAAGGTGGATGTCTATAGCTTTGGTGTATTGCTACTTGTGCTTTTGACTGGTCTCAAAACATATGAGCGTCCCAGTTGGATTACTGAAACTTGTGATGGTTGGAATTTGGAGCATGCTGTGAAAAAATACATTGAGCAAGAGAGTTTTACTGAGGTAGTTGATCCCATAGTTGTTGGTTCTGGACTATCTCCCAAAAAAGAAGAGCAATTGCAAGCATTTGCAGAGCTTGCCTTTAAATGTCTCTCTCCTTCAGGCGAAGACAGACCAACAATGATTGATGTGGCAAAACAACTTAGGCACATTTATAAATCTACTTGTCAATTAATGTCTTAATTTATGTAGTCATTATTACAAAGATGTAAATTTTAATGCATTTATGAAGATTGAGAATGCTCTTGTAATAGACCTTTCATATATATATTGTTATTGATAATTATATTGTTTCTATTTCTATAGAAGAAGTGTCAGCTTTCCAAAGAAAGCTAAGCGTCTTTATAATTACAGAAGGACAAAATCATGATTTTTGACAAAACATAAGAGACTTAACTTAACATTTCAATCTGTTGTCAAGATATTGTGATTTTTCTTTCACCTACTATTTGAGGTGAGTTCGAGTCGACCCATTATTTGAGATAGATAAGAGATAAATCTATAATATCTTTATAGTGCATTGGGATCTGTTTTAAAAATTAGATCGGGACCGGCCGGTTAGTGCAGTCGGGACACGGGACAACTTCTCCGGTCCGATTCAGGTCATAGGGGGGTTTTGTAATATTTCAAAATTATGAGGGTTAATTTTATAGGGGTGTTTTAAGATATGTCAAAAGTTTAGGGATTAATTAGAAATTTTTTGGGGTATTTTGAAATAAATAAAAATTTTAGGGACTACTTAACTTTTTAGGGAAATTTTTGTAATATATTAAAATTAAGGGATTAATAATAATTTTTTAAAAATAAAATTGTCGACATCAATGGTCCAACCGGTTGACCCGTGACCCGTACAGTAAAATGGGTTGTCCTCCGATCTGGGTTTTAAAATAATGACCGGGATGTTATATACTTAAAAGGTCACCACATTTAGCTTATTTATCAAGCAGACTTAACTTTGTTTCTAGATAATTATACTGTCAAATCTAGACCATCTATTCACCATTTTATAGTTGAGAAAGAATCCTACTTGCAAATTAATTATATATGTTGTCAAATTTAGACCATCTATTCACCACATGTGGCATAAAGTCTAGAGACCAAAATTGCGCAGAACTAATGCTTCATCGTTGTAAACTCTTGCCACAAAATCATTCCCTGATAAATGTCTACATCCAGTGGAAATAAATATTTTTTAATTTGTTTTTATTATTTTTGTTGTCGCTTCTTGTTAGCCAGAATCTTCTTCCTCCGTATAAGTTGCCTCCTTATTTAACTTCTTACTTGTTAATTATGTCTTAATATATGATCATAGTTACATATAAAGTTACGAATTTTAATGTTATGCAAATGAAGGGTGTGGCAATGCCATTGTAATAGACCTTTCCTTCATATAATTTGTTTTGGTATTCATATTGCTTGAAGACAACCACATATGCCTTAATTATTGATTAGACATATACTTAACTCTGTTTCTAAATAATTATATTATCATATCTAGATCATCTATTCACCATATTATACTTTGATCTTGAGGGTAAAGGTCTTTATGTCCCCTAAATGATTGTTCTTTATATATATAATTGTGTTCTCTCTCTCTCTCTCTCTTTCTTTGAGCTAGTTTTTGGATTTGAATTTACCTAGTCTGATGTTACATATCAGCTAGCTTTTGGGTTTGAATTCTATCAAACCCCATGTCATATATGAGCTTGAGTTCTACCAAGCTTCTACCAAGCCCAATGTTATATATGACAGATTCCCACATGCTTGGAATTTATAGAAAATGTTCTTTTGTTGATGAGATTTATATATAAATTTTGTTTAATCAAAGAAAAAGAATTCTTGATTTATATCTATATACTTTTATGTTATATGTGAGCTACAGCAAGATCAGTAGGTGGATCACTTGCTTTCTATGACTGGCATGTTACAATGTTACTAGAAGAACCAAATTTTTCCATCATTAACATTTATTTTTTGTTGTTGATTTTTGGCGATTTGAGCCATTTGAATAGGAAGTACAAGTAGCTTGAATAAATCCACAAACTCGTAAAGAGAGATGAGATGAAGAGAAAAACTCTATTGTATTGCTTTAACTTGAATACAATGCTTGAAATGCATGAATTAAACCTAATACTAGCTAGCTTTATATAAAATTTTACAAGTAGATATTATTCAGTATACAAGCAATGGAATGGAATATGGTGTAATAAGACTAGATCCGTACATATCTATTGAGATGAATGATTATGATTAAGTGTACAAGCAATAAAATTCTAAACCTATTCGGTTAGTATGTAGAAAGCTTCTACATATATTCTCTTACATATTCCTTTGATACTTGTAGGTCAAGTTTGGCTTAGGTCTTTTGAGTTGTATATTAGACCTCACATGGACTTGGGCATGAGTCTGCCGTGAGCCCATGACACTAGGTAGGTAGTACTGTGGCCTTTGATGGATCTTGATGCTATTTATATCACACTATTACAGTATTGCATTAAAGTTAGGGGCAACTTTCCATTCCTTATAATTTGTTTCTTTTGATGAAGCTTAGTGGGACATTAATAAACTGTTTTGAATTTCCTTAATGGCCAAATGACTTGCGCATACCCAAGGTTTGCCGTAACAACAAAGTGATACTTAAAAAGTTTGGAAATGACAAACATGTATCTTTCGTCATGTGCTGTTAGTGATTTCTGTTTGTTAATAGTGAAAAGACTAAAATACCCTTGAAAGTTTGATCTTTTAGTTTTTTATAAATTTAAAAATTTCTAAAAAACCCCCTAGGTTTGCTAATTTAACTAAACACCCCCATATATAAAAGGTTTGTTAAATAACAAAAATACCCCTACCACATGCACTACCAGATTCCGGCCATCACCGCCGGGATCTAGCCGAAAACTGCGTTACAACACAGACCCGTTGGATATGTGCCGGAAAAGGCTAGATTTATGGCCAGATCTGGCCTTCGACGCCGCAGATGGAGTTTTGCGGCCTCGACGGCCAGATCTAGCCATAGATCTAGCCTTTTTTGGCCAAATCAGCCACGGATTTGGCCGAAAAAGGCCAGATCTGATCGTCGAGGTTTCAAAACTCTATCTGTTGCCTCGACGGCCAGATCTGGCCTTTTCCGGCCAGATCTGCAAAAGCCAGATCGACACGTTACGACACCGATCCGACGAGTCTATGTTGTAACGCAATTTCCCGGCCAGATTCTGGCGATGGTGGCCAGAATCTGGCACTACAGGTGGTGGGGGTGTTTTTGTTATTTAATAAACTATATATATATGGGGGTGTTTAGTTAAATTAGAAAACTTAGGGGGTTCTTTAAAATTTTTAAATTTATAAAAAACTAAAATATTAAACTTTTAAAGGCATTTTAGTCTTTTCGCTATTAACAAATAGAAATCATTAACAGCATATGATAGAAGGTACTTATTTATTGTTTTCAAACCTTTTAGGTATCAATTTGTTGTTGTAGCAAACCTTGGGTATGCACAATCGTTCGGCCATTTCTTAATTCATGGAAAGCATGAGCCTCCAAATTTGACTTCTCATTTGACAATTATCAAAGCAAAGGAAGCTTCCTGATCTTGGTGATGGAAATTTCAGATTCCTAGTGGGTCAGCTTTTCTAGTCAATAAGTGAACTGATCAGTCTAAATCAAATAAATTGATCAAATAGTCGAGGAAGAAGATCAGAAGACTCTCTCAAACTCAAGCCTTGAGGGCGTTGTTCTTTATCTTGCATGATACTTGAGTATTTCATCAATCACGTAGGTACATTACATATCCAGCTTTTAAAATTTTTTTTTTTCTGTGTCCATCTGCAAATGGTTTTAGTTTTCTTAATTGTTAATGATAATTTTAATTTATGCATTTTTAGGGTAGATGATGTGTTTGTTTTTTAAAAGCAAAGCAAAAGGCAGAAACATGAAACATTTCTGTTGAATGGTAAAAATTTATTGATTTTGAATGCTCCATGTCTATTCTAGAAGGTGAAACTGATATAGCAGATGAAGTGAGAGGAACATACGGATTTGTTGCACCTGAGTATGATATGACAAGTATATTCAATGAAAAGTTGGATGTTTATAGTTTTGGTCCTTGAGCTTTTAACTGGACAGAAATTAATTGATCGACCATTTTCGTGAAGAAATACATTGAGCAGGATAACTTTACTGAGTAAATCCCGTAATTGTTGGTACCGAATTGTCTCTAGGAAAGGAACAGCAATTGCAAGCTCTTATAGAACTTGCCTTAAAATGTCTCTCTAAATTTGCTCAAGAAAGGCCGACAATGATTGATGTAGCAAAACAACTTAGGAAAATGTAAATGAAGGGTGTGGCAATGCCTTTGTAATAGAATAGAGATTTCCTTCATATAATTTGTTCTGGTATTCATATTGCTTGAAGGCCACCCCATCTGGCTTAGTTATTGATTAAACATATATAGGTAACTCTGTTTCTAGATAATTATATCTCCCTTGTTGGCTTGACTTGCTCATGAAATCCCCCAGAGGCAGAATGTTTATATAATTCTACAGTATATATATCTCCTTTGACAGATTTCCACATGCTTGAAATTTATAGAAAATGTTCTTTTGTTGGTGAGATTCGTATTGAAATTTTGTTTATTCTTGATTTATATATATATGTTATTATATGTGAGCTACAGTAAGATCATTAGGTGGATCATTTACATTTGTCTTTTGTTGCTGATTTTTGGCCATATTACTGTTCCTGCATGTACACAGTTGTCTCCTTTCTCGACTTCTTGCATATTAGGTGGATCAATTTCCTCTTATTTTTTTCTTCTTCGTGAGGTCGCTTAGCATTTAACCCATTTATTTCTTAGAAATTATTTAAAACAACCCTATAAATATTAAACCCCATTAAAAATATCAAACATCCTTTACAAAATCATATCATTTGAGATAAGTTTATAATATTGAATAAAATGAAACAGTAAAAGTGAATTCTATTATTGAATTACTTGAAAGATGATAAGTTTGATCTTCTCTCCCCTTGGTACATCAAAATTAATAGCTTCTACTTCTAGGGTGCTTTTAAATGCATTAAATTTCCGTCGTCTTTTAAATTGAGCGAGGCTGTGGCGAGCATGGTGGGTCATTCTCCTCAAAAGGATAGAAAAGAAGCTCATTAAAGAATATGATTTACCATAAATCTAGCAATTAAAAAAACAAAAAAAGGTTTCTCCGATCTTTTTTCTTCATTGTAAATTATCTCTACAACTGCTGGTGGGGCCTTTATTCTTTTCTTTTAAGGGAGAACGACTTATACATACCCAAGATTTATCGTAACGATAAGTTGGTATCCAAAAGGTTTTGAAATGACAAATAGGTACTTTCCGTCATATTCTGTTAGTGATTTCTGTTTATTACTGTTTATTAATAGTGAAAAGACTAAAATACCCTTAAAAGTTTGAATTTTAGTTTTTTATAAATTTAAAAATTTCAAAAAACCCCCTAAGTTTACAAATTTCACTAAATACCCCAATATATAAAAGTTTTATAAAATAACAAAAAACACCCCACCGGCAAGTGCGATTCCGCCACCACCACCTGCCAGTAGGAATCGTAGGAAAGTTGCGTTATCGACACGGATCGTGCATGCTGTCGTCTCTGG
The DNA here is from genome assembly GCA_026229545.1 of Pistacia atlantica. Taxonomy (NCBI): domain Eukaryota; kingdom Viridiplantae; phylum Streptophyta; class Magnoliopsida; order Sapindales; family Anacardiaceae; genus Pistacia; species Pistacia atlantica. Next base: position 2,699,803 of record CM047909.1, on the reverse strand, counting down.
CCTTTCCGGCCACGGATTCGTAGGCATTGATCTGGCCGGAAAAGGCCGGATATACGGCTAGATCGGCCGTCGGCGCCGCAAAACTCCATCTGCGGCGTCGGCGGCCGATCTGGCAGATGTGGCCTTTTCGCGCCAGTCGATACGGATCTGGCGGAAAAGGCCATACATCGGCTACTCACGACAGATCCAGATGGGGATCTATGTCGTAATGCGGTTTTCGGTGATTCCGGCGATGGTGGCCGGAATCGGCATTGGCGTGGTGGGGGTGTTTTTGTCATTTAACAAACTTTTTATATATGGGGGTGTTTAATTAAATTAGCAAACGTAGGGGGTTTTTTAGAAATTTTTAAATTTCTAAAAAACAAAAATTGAAACTTTGAAGGGCATTTTAGTCTTTTCACTATTAATAAACAAAACTCACTAACGAATAATGCATGGAAGGTACCTATTTGTCGCTTCAAAACCTTTTGGGTATCAACTTGTCATTACAGTAAACTTTGGGTATGTACAAGTCGTTCGCCCTTCTTTTAATTTGATAAGTCGATTCTCTACAGACATATTGGTGGGTCATTAATTCCACTTACAAAAGCATAGCAAACGCGTTTAAGAGGAATTGGAAAATAATACTTTCTGGGTGAATGACATTTTTCCACCAAAAGTTTATCGTAACTAATTTTCTCACTCATAAACTTAAAAAATCGTCATACGTTAGTTTTAACAATAAAATGGGAATTTTGTCAATTCGTATAATATGTATTAATAAATGTATTTGTTTTCACTACTTACAACTTATGTCTAAACAATTTCAGGTGTTTAGATTATTTGTTTTTTCTTAATTAAAAAAAGTTAACAATTGTTACTTAAATTTGAATATGAAAATAAAGATCCAATTAAATTACTAATTCACCCTTATATTACTATTAAATACACATAGCTTTAACACTATATTCTGAAATAAATTACCTTCATTAATAATTAAATTAAAAAATTTCATAATTTGTGATTATTTAGAATTGACGATTGGTTGTCGGTGACCTATTGCCGATAACCCGCTTCTATCGTCGGAGATAATCTAACAACAAAATTGATACCAAAAGATGCTCTGGAGCTGATCTACACATCTAAGTAATTTTTATCGGCCAAAAGTTCATATTTTAACCGTTAAAGTAGGAGAGAGAAATTTTGACCCTTAGTTTCTCCTCTTGATATGGCAAAAATATATTAGAGTTTACAATTATACAAAAATATATTTGATGGGTAATTGATGCTGTATATATTACAGACTTGCAGTAACTTTTTATTTCTTATAATTTTATTTATTTATTTTTAATGAACGTTAGTGGGACATTAATAATCTATTTTGTATTTTGTTAATTCATGGAAAGCATAAGCCTCCAAATTTGACAATTATGAAAGCAAAGGAAGCTTCCTGATCTTGGTGATGGAAATTTCAGTTACTTGTTCTCGTCAATAAGCAAAGGAAGCTTTCTGCAAATGGATTTAGTTTTCTTATTTTTTAATGATTATGTTAATTTATGCATTTTTAGGTTAGATGATGTGATCATTTTTTTAAAGAAAGCAAACGGCAGAAACAGAAAGAGGAAACATTTCTGTTGAATGGTAAAATTTTATTGAAAGAGTTGATTGCGTCTTCTCATGGTAAATATAATCCATTTGGTAACTTCACTGATAAAAAGATCAAGATAGCAACAAACAACTATGATCGACAAAATATTATAATTTCAGGGGGCTTATATCTATTGTACAAAGGTTTTTTACAAGATCGATTGGTTTCTGTTGTGAAGTTTAAATTCAGTTCCCCTCTTGGTGCCATAAATAGTATTAATATTATTGTATTTGCATCGCAAATGAGTCACAACAATATTGTATTCAATGAACAATATGTTGCCAAATTGTTTGATTTTTCACACTCCATTGCTATTCCAGAAGGTAAAACTCACGTAGAAGATGAAGTGCTACGAAGATTTGGATTTCTGGCACCTGAGTACGTTATGACAGAAAAATGCAATGAAAAGGTAGATGTCTATAGCTTTGGTATAATTCTACTTGTGCTTTTGACTGGTTTCAGAGCAACTGAGTCTTCCAGTTGGATACTGTAACTTGTCTTAATTGCAATTTGGAGCATGTTGTGAAAATATACATTGAGCAAGACAAGTTTATTGAGGTAGTTGATCCCATAGTTGTTGGTTCTGGACTATCTCCCAAAAAAGAAGAGCAATTGCAAGCATTTGCAGAGCTTGCCTTTAAATGTCTCTCTCCTTCAGGCGAAGACAGGCCAACAATGATTGATGTAGCAAAACAACTTAGGCACATTTATAAATCAACTTGTCAATTAATGTCTTAATTTATGTACTCATTATTATAAAGATGTAAAACACCCTACCAACCTAGCCACTGTGGGTCATCGACAACCACTGCGAACAGCTGGCAACCAAACAGCTCATGGAAGGTAAGAAATGGCCTCCGTGCGCCATATGACCATTTTCGGCCAGATCTTCGGCCAAAGATCTGGTCGAAAATGACCAAATCTGGCCAAATCGATGGCCGTTAATAGACGTGGCTGTTAACGGCCGTCGTCTGGCTGAAAATGGCCATATCGGCATACGATAGCCATTTTGAGCTTTTGTACGTCGTTTCAACGGTGGCAACGACAGGTGGGTGGGTGGGAGTGGTATCTTGGGTGAGTTGTAATTTGTTTTAAATTCAAGAGTAATTTTGTCTAAAAAGTTAATTAGTTTGGATAAAATAGTAAAAATCATATTCATGTAAATAAATTAAAAAATAAGGGTATTTTTATTCTAAAATTTTATTAATAAAGGATATAATTATAAAAAAAAATTATTTTGATAATTTTAAAATATTAAAAAAAATAAAGGTAATCATCAATATCTATTATTAATATTTAAAGATTATCAAAATTAAAGTCTCACTTTCCCTCGGCCAAACGCCCTTTTACAACATTATCCACGGAGTGTTAAATCAAACGTGGACGGCACATTAAAAGCCGGGCAAATTTATATTTTTATAATACTTTTTGGGAATTCTCGCAGTAAGTTAATTCAAAATTACTTACAACTTCGAACTTCAAGAAATTTCGATATCTTTATTGATAGACATCGGGTCCCATTTAGTCATTTACAGTAAGACATTACACATTCCGCGAGGCTAAATGGCAGGACACGTTATTACCCCACTAACACAAGGCTGTTCAAATAACAACCAGATAGACCTTATCAAAGCAAAGGAAGCTTCCTGATCTTGGTGATGGAAATTTCAGATTATGAGTGGGTCAACTTTTCTCGTCAATAAATGAACTGATGAATCTAAATTAAACAAAGTGATCAAGATAGCTGAGGAAGAAGATCAGATCGAAGACTATCTCAAACTCAGGCCTTGGGGCATTGTTCTTTATCTTGCATGATACTTGAATATTTCATCAATCACGCAGGTACAAATCCAGCTTTTAAATTTTTCAAATGGATTTAGTTTTCTTAATTGTTAATGATAATTTTAATTTATGCATTTTTAGGTTAGATGATGAGTTGGTTTTTGAAAGAAAGCAAACGGCAGAAAGAGGAAAAACGGCAGAGAGAGGAAAGATTTCTGTTGAATGGTAAAACTTTATTGAAAGAGTTGATTGCGTCTTCTAATGGTAAGTATAATCAATATCGTAGCTTCACTGATAAAGAGATCAAGATAGCAACAAACAACTATGATCAACAGAATCTTATAAGAGATTGCTCGCGGTATTCATTGTACAGCAGTTTTCTACAAGATCGACCGGTTTCTGTTTTGAATTTTTCAGATAAGCGTACCAAATATAGTATTAATAGCATCGTATTTGCATCGCAAATGAGACACAAATTTTTTTTGAAGTTGATTGGATGTTGTTTAGAGACTGAAGCTCCCATTCTAGTTTTTGAACAGGTGGAGAATGGGACTCTTGCTGATCGTATTTATCGTTCAAGTGAACCGCATTTCGAGCCTTTGTTATTGACACATAGGTTAAAGATTGCTATGGAGATAGCCAATGCAATTGCATATCTCCACTTTGGGTTCTCTCGACCCATTATTTTTAGATTGATCGATCCAGAGACTATTGTATTCACTGAACAATATGTTGCCAAATTGTTTGATTTTTCATTGGCCATCGCTATTCCAGAAGGTGAAACTCACGTAGAAGATGTAGTGGCTGGAACAGTTGGATTTCTGGCACCTGAGTACGTTTGGACACAAAAATGCAATGAAACGGTGGATGTCTATGGCTTTGGTGTAATTCTACTTGTGCTTTTGACTGGTCTCAAATCACATCAGCCTTCCAGTTGGCCTACTGAAATTCATTTTTATGATCCTCCCAGTTCGCCTGCTGAAACTCATTTTTATGATTATCCCATTTGGCCTACTGAAACTCATTTTGATGGGCCTTTGGAGCTTGATTATTCTCCCATGAGCTCTACTGAAACTCATTTTGATGGGCCTTTGGAGCGTGATGATTCGCCCATTAGGCCTACTGAAACTCATTTTGATGGGCCTGTGGAGCGTGAAGATTCTCCCATTCGGCCTACTGAAACTCATTTTGATGGGCCTTTAGCCCTACTGAAAATCATTTTTATTATTGTCCCAGTTCGCCTGTTGAAACTCATTGTGATGATTCTCGCTTTCGGCCTAGTGAATATCATTTTGGTGGGCCTTTGGCGCGTGTTGTGAAAAAATACATTGAGCAAGAGAGGTTTACTGAGATGGTTGATCCCATAGTTGTTGGTTCTGGACTATCTCCTGAAAAAGAAGAGCAATTGCAAGCATTTGCAGAGCTTGCCTTTAAATGTCTATCTCCAGCCGTAGACAGGCCAACAATGATTGATGTAGCAAAACAACTTAGGCACATTTATAAATCTACTTGTCAATTAATGTCTTAATTTATGTACTCATTATTACAAATATGTAAATTTTCATGCATTTATGAAGATTGAGAATGCCCTTGTAATAGACCTTTCATATATATATTATTTTTTTTTTTTTTGTTATGATAATTATATTGTCTCTATTTCTATAGAAGGAAGTGTCCGCTCTCCCAAAAAAGCCAAGCGTCTCTATAATTAGAGAAGGACAAAATTATGATTTTCGACAAAAACATAAGAGGCTTAACTTAACATTCCAATCCGTTATCAAGATATTGTGATTTTTCTTTTACCTACTATTTGAGGTGAGTTTGAATTGAAAGGGATGCATTCTGAGACGCACTATTTGAGATGGATAAGAGATAAATCTATAATATCTTTATAGTGCACAGGGATGCTATATACTTAAAACGCCACCATATTTAACTTTTTGATTAAGCAGACTTAACTCTGTTTTTAGATATTATACTGTCAAATCTAGACCATCTATTCACCATTTTATAGTTAAGAAAGAATCCTACTTGCAAATTAGTTATATATGTTGTCAAATGTAGACCATCTATTCACCACATGTGGCATAAAGTCTAGAGACCAAAATTCAGTAGAACTAATGCTTCATTGTTGTAAGCTCCTGCCACAAAATCATTCCCTGATAAATGTTTACATCCAGTGGAAATAAATATTTTTTAATTTGTTTTTATTATTTTTGTTGTCGCTTCTTGTTAGCCAGAATCTTCTTCCTTCCTATAATTTGCCTCCTTATTTGACTTCTTACTTATTAATTATGTCTTAATATATGATCATAGTTACATATAAAGTTATGAATTTTAATGTTATGTAAATGAAGGGTGTGGCAATGCCCTGTTTCTAGCTAATTATATTATCATATCTAGATCATCTATTTACAATGTTATACTTTGATCTTGACAGTAAAGTCTTTATATCCCCTAAATGATTGGTCTTTATATATATATATGGTTGTGTTCTCTCTCTCTCTCTCTTTGGGCTAGTTCTTTGATGAATTCTACTTAATCTGATGTTATATATGAGCTAACTTTTGGATTTGAGTTATATCGAAACCCATGTTATATATGGGCTTATATTCTACCAAGCCCAATATTATATAATTATCTGAAAACAAAGTTAAGTAGATCCCATAATTGTTGGTACCGAATAGTCGCTAGAAATAGAACAGCAATTGCAAGCTCTTACAAACCTTGCCTAAAAAATATCTCTCCAAATTCGCTCAAGAAAGGCCGAAATGATTGATGTAGCATAAAACAACTTAGGAAATTATATAAATCTACTTGTTAATTATTTCTTAATTTATGATCGTAATTACTTTTAATGTTATGTATATGAAGGATCAAGGGTGTGGCAATGCCCCTGTAATAGAGCTTTCCTTCATATAATTTGTTCTGTATTCATATTGCTTAAAGGCCACCACAACTGCCTTAATTATTGATTAGACATGTACTTGGCTCTGTTTACAGGTAATTATATTTCCCCTGCTGGCTTGACTTGCTCCTGAAATCCCCCTGAGACAGAATGTTTATATAATTATACAGCATATATAGCTCCTTTGACAGATTCCCACATGCTTGGAATTTATAGAAAATGCTCTTTTGTTGATGAGAGTCGTATTGAAATTTTGTTTAATCGAAGAAAAACGATTCTTGAGTCATATGTGAGCTTTCTGTGACTGGCATGTAACTAGAAGAACCAAATTTTTTCATCATTTACATTTATTTTTGTTGCTGATTTATGGCATATCACTGTTCCTGCATATACACGGTTGCCTCCGTTCTTCATGCATTTGGGCCATTTGACAATTCCTATGTAGGTAGTGTGGCCTTGATGGTAATGTGTCATCATCTTGATGTTATACATATTAGGGTGTGATTGGATCATGAAATGTTAGATTACTGGAAAATTAGATTACCTTGAAGATTACTAGAAATCTTTAGGAAAATGTGTTTGGTTAGTTGGTAGGTAGTTATATTAATATGTTTGATTGTGATGAATAAATTGGTGGGTATGTTATTTAAATTACTAAAGGTGCATTTGTTTTGTTATTTTGGATAGGATTTTGGGAATAATGTTGGGTAATTGAATAGGGTGAGTATTACGAGGTAAAATTTAAAATTTAATAAAAAAACCTTATAGGTTTGCTAATTTAACTAAACACCTCAATATATAAAAATTTTGTAAAATGACAAAAACACTTCCAGCCACCCACAATGCGATTACCTCCACCACCTACCAGAATCGGCTGGGAAATGGCATTACGACTTGCAGATGGCCGAATAGGCGGCGTCGTCCGATATGGTCTTTTCTAGCCAAATCTACGGCCAGATCTGGCCATCGACGGTCGCAAAAGGCCAGATGGCTATCAGCGATGGCCAAAGATATGGTCGTCATTGTCGGTCAACAAAGACCATTTTGACAGCCAGATCAAGCATTTTTCGGCCAGATCGACGAATTACAGGCCAATTTCGGTTGTTTCTACGCTGCTAGACAAATTTCTACGATCGCTGACTGGTGGCTTGCCTTAACTGGCAACTATGGGTGGGTGGGGGTGTTTTTGTTAATTTTTAAACTTTTTTATGGGTGTTTAATTAAATTAATAAACTTAAAGGGTCTAAAAGTAATTAATAAAATAGAATAGTATTTCCCAAATAATTAAAGAAACATGTATTTTGAGAATAAGATAGGGAATAATAAAATAAACGCACCCTAAATTATCTTCTAATTAAATATTATTATTATATTATTTTTTAATATTGATTATTATTTGGATTACTATAACCCCCCTGTATTTAAAAACTTGGCAAAATAACCCCATAATAAAAGTTCAGAAAATCAACAAAGCACCCCCACCAACCCTCCATACCGCCAGCCGTCCACCTATCCACCGCGGTAGCGGACAACCTAACGACACATGGAAGGCAGGAAATGGTCTTTGTGCATTGTATGGCCATTTTCGGCTAGAGATCTGACTGTCAATGGCTAGATCGATGACGGATCTGGCCAGAAATGGCCATATCGGTGCATGACGACCACTTTCGACCTTTCGTGCATCGTTTCGATGGCAACGGTTGGCGGCGGCAGGTAGGTGGGGATGGATGGTGGCTTGGGTGGGCTACAATTTTTGAATTCAAAGATAATTTTGTTCAAAAAGTTAATTAGTTGTGATAAAATAGTAAAAGTCATATTCATGTAAATAAATTTAAAAATAAAGATATTATTATCCTAAAATTTTATTAATAAAAGATAAAATTATAATAAAAAAATATTATTTTAATAATCAATACTTAATAAAATAAAAGTAATCATATCATCAATAATAATAATAATAATTATTATATAATATTTAAAGATAATCAAAATGTTATCGATAAATATGATAATAAAATAATATAATAAAGTAATATGAGATTCGCATACCTCCAATAATCTTACATTATCTTCTCCCTTTACCATATTATCTATGGAGCATCAAATCAAATGTCGACAGCACATTAAAAGCATGGGCAAATTTATATTTTTATAATACTTATTGGGAATTCTTGCGGTAAGTTAATTCAAAAGTACTTACAACTTCGAACTTCAAGAAATTTCGATATCTTTATTGATGGACATTGGGTCCCATTCACAGTAAGACATTACACATTCCGCGAAGCGAAATGGCAGGACACGTTATTTTGACACCTAGACCCCACCAATACAAGGCTGTTCAAATAACAGCCAGCTTATCAAAGCAAAGGAAGCTTCCTTATCTTGGTTAATGGTTATGGAATTTAACTTTTCTTGTCAATCAATGAACTGATGAATCTAAACAAATAAATTGATCAAATAGTTGAGGAAGAAGATCAGAAGACTCTCTCAAACAAACTCAAGCCTTGTGGGCGTTGTTCTTTATCTTGCCTCATACTTGAATATTTCATCAATCACGCAGGTAAATTACATATCCAGCTTTTCAATTTTTTTTTTCTGTGTCTATCCGCTAATGGATTGAGTTTTCTTAATTGTTAATGATAATTTTAATTTATGCATTTTTAGGTTAGGATGATGAGTTGGTTTTTGAAAGAAAGCAAACGGCAGAAAGAGAAAAGATTTCTGTTGAATGGTAAAACTTTATTGAAAGAGTTGATTGCGTCTTCTAATGGTAAGTATAATCCATATCGTAGCTTCACTGATAAAGAGATCAAGATAGCAACAAACAACTATGATCAACAGAATATTATAACAAAGGAGGTCATATATTCATTGTACAAAGGTTTTCTACAAGATCGACCCGTTTCTGTTATGAAGTTTTCACCTGATTTCTATGATCAAGCCGCATTTGGTATTAATAGCATTGTATTTGCATCGCAAATGAGTCACAAAAATATTTTGAAGTTGATTGGATGTTGTTTAGAGTCTGAAGTTCACATTCTAGTTTTTGAATCTGTGGAGTATGGGACTCTTGCTAATCGTATTTATCGTTCATGTGAACCGTACTTTGAGCCTTTGTTATTGACACATAGGTTAAAGATTGCTATGGAGTTAGCTAATGCAATTGCATATCTCCATTTCAAGTTCCCTCGACCCATTATTTTTAGAATGGTCTCTCCAGCTACTATTGTATTCAATGAAAAATATGTTGCCAAATTGTGTGATTTTTCACACTCCATATCCATGCCAGAAGGTGAAACTCACATAGAGGAATCAGAAGATAGTATTATAGGAATAGGGGGATTTTTTGCACCTGAGCGTTTTCCAACAGCGAGATGTAATGAAAAGGTGGATGTCTATAGCTTTGGTGTATTGCTACTTGTGCTTTTGACTGGTCTCAAAACACATGAGCCTCCCAGTTGGATTACTGAAACTTGTGATGATTGGAATTTGGAGCATGTTGTGAAAAAATACATGGAGCAAGAGAGGTTTACTGAGATAGTTGATCCCATAGTTGTTGGTTCTGGACTATCTCCCGAAAAAGAAGAGCAATTGCAAGCATTTGCAGAGCTTGCCTTTAAATGTCTCTCTCATTCAGCCGTAGACAGGCCAACAATGATTGATGTAGCAAAACAACTTAGGCTCATTTATAAATCTAGTTGTCAATTAATGTCTTAATTTATGTACTCATTATTACAAAGATGTAAATTTTCTTGCATTTATGAAGATTGAGGATGCCCTTCTAATAGACCTTTCATATATATATATATATTTTGTTATGATAATTATATTGTCTCTATTTCTACAGAAGAAGTGTCAACTTTCCAAAGAAAGCCAAGCGTCTCTATAATTACAGAAGGACAAAATTATGATTTTTGACAAAACATAAGAGGCTTAACTTAGCATTCCAGTCTATTGTCAAGATACTATGATTTTTCTTTTACCCACTATTTGAGTTGGGTTTGAATCGAAAGGATGCATTATGAGATCCACTATTTGAGATGGGTAAGAGATAAATCTACAATATCTTTATAGAGCGTCGGGATGTTATATACTTAAAAGGCCGCCACATTTAGCTTATTGATCAAGCAGACTTAACTCTATATCTAGATAATTATACTGTCAAATCTAGATCAACTATTTGCCATTTTATAGTTAAGAAAGAATCCTACTTGCAAATTAATTATATGTTGTCAAATTTAGACCATCTATTTCTAGATAATTATATATAATGTCAAATCTAGACCATGTATTCACGACGTGGCATAAAGTCTACAGACCAAAATTGGGCAGAATTAATGCTTCATTGTTGTAAGCTCCTACCACAAAATCATTCACTGATAAATGTTTACATCCAGTGGAAATAAACACATTTTTAATTTGTTTTTATTATTTTTGTTGTCGCTTCTTGTTAGCCAGAATCTTCTTATTCTTTTGACGGGACAGAGAGTAGGTTGTCATTCTGGTCCTGAAACTGAAGATGAAAATTTATCTGTTTTGGCTCTTGTGAAGAAATACTTTGGAAACAATAGGCTTGACAAGATAGTAGATCCTATAATTGTTGGAGATGGACTATGTCTTGAAGAAAAGGAAAAAATCCAAGCTTTTACAGAGCTTGCCCTCAAATGTGCCTCTGAATCCGCTGAAGATAGGCCAACAATGATTGATGTGGCAAAACAACTCAGACAAATGTATCGCTCTGGCATGTAAATTTATTTATGAAGGGTTAATTGGATCTTCCATGTCTAAAAGAATTTCTGAACTTGGTGTAATTTTATTAAGAGCAGCAACCATCTTATTGTGTATGGATTTTCTGAACTGTATGTATCTTCATGTATAATGCAGTTGATTTTATTAATGAATGAAATATTTGTACTTGCTTAAGAAATAAAATAAAGTAAAATACTTTCAAAATAAGGTTTACTTCACTGCAGAGCTATTGAGAACTGAGGATCCTGTTTTTGTTTTCAGATTTTCATTCTTGATTAGGGTTTCAACACAAATGCAGTATATAATTTTTGGTGTTGTTCTTTCTGTTTTCATGAGTATTAGTGAATCTTAGCCTTTGCATATATTGTTTCTTTTATCTTTTTTTGATTTCGTTTTTGTGGCTTGGATGCATATACTCGGATTTGATGACTGAATTTTAGCTATCTTCGTGTTTTTCTGCTTCAAAAATGATCTTTGATTAGGTTGAAACTCTGAGAAGAAGAAGAGAAAAAAGCAGCATCTAGCAAAAAGAGAAGCAAAGATGGGGAGATCGTGCTTTCCAAAATGTAGATTGGGAAGAATAATGGGTTGGCTTAGATTGTGCTTGGAGGTCTTGTTATAATTGTAAGCCTATCGAGTTTCTTCAAGTTCTACTTAGCTGGATTTTTCATGCACAATGAAGATATATGCTGCCATTTTTATGGTACCAGAGAGGTATATGATGTGTTTGATATTGGGGCATTGAATGATAAGAGTTGGGGAAGTACTAAATCGGATGGAAAGCCTGCAAGGAAAGCTTGAGAAAACTGTGCAACAATGGAGAAGGAGAAAGTGATCAGGCCTCTTTATGCTGCTCATATTTCTCTTAGATAGATTTGGCTACCTAAAGATAGAGACGCCGGTGGGCCGTGCCGTGCTTAAAAATTTAAGGCCTGTCATGCCGTGCCAAGACCCACAAAAATTCGTGTCTTGTCGTACCGTGCTGGCCCACCAAATCTGAAGGCCTATGGCATGGCCTGCTATATATCGTGTCGTGTCGTGGGCTGGCTTGTATGTTTTGTAAATTTTTTTAATAATTTATAAATTATAGTAATTTTGATTTATTATATATAATTATTATAAAAATATTTTATATGTTATATTTAGTGACATTTTGTATTTGTATTAATTTAAAAAACATACAATCATTATGAAATATAATAAAATAATGAGACATTGAAAAATTAATTGAATTTCAACATTTTTTATTACTTATAAATTATAATTATAAATTACAAATACAAACTTAGAAATTAAGATTAAAAATTATCATACATCTTCATTTCATTAATTTAAAAAACATTGATTTTTATTTTTTATTTTTTTCATCCCATGCCGAGCCGGCCCACATGCCATTTTTAAGGTCCATGGCATAGCCCGCATGATCATGGGTCGTGCTGTGCTATGCTTTTTTTGTATCGTGCCTTGTGCCATTGGTCGACATGGCCCACCGTCGGCTCTACCTGAGGCTGAAGAGAAAATAAGATTAAAAAAAATATATATTTTTTAAGATCACCAAAACTACAACTTAAAAAAAAAAAAAAAAAAAATCATCAAAATGTAATAAGATTACAGTAATAGGAGGAACAAGGGGCCTGTAAGCTGACACACAAAACTGTAAAATAAATACTATCATTAACTAAGGATTTTGTACATCTTTTTTTTTATAATTATAATTAAAAATGCTATGAAGATTTATCTTAAATTTTGTATTTCAAATTTCATATCTAATTAGAGATGTAATAAAAAATTTAATAAACGATAAAATTATGATTGTTTTTTTAGAGAGAATGAAAATTCCCACCCAAGTTTGGTGTAATTACGTTTCCCACTCAAAAACTTTGAAAAAATAATTTCTCACTCATCGTTAAGATCCGTTTATTAGCTTTAACTGAACAATAACAAAATGGTAAATTCACTAGAAGCAAGAAAATTCAACGATTTAAAAATTTATCTATCGTCCTCATCTTCAATATCCCAACTCAAAGTCTTCCTCTTCCTAATATGGAGGTAAAAAGGAGCATAGTGCAATCAATTAATCAATTCTAAGAATTTGGGAACTTTAAGATTTAAATGGCTCGTCCTCATCTTCAATATCCCAATTCAAGTCTTCCTCTTCTTCAACAACACTCAGCCGCTTCCACAAGTCAGCCTTATTTGGGCTCCCAACATGAGTCACTTTCTTCTCATCAATGTTGCTAAGATCCTCAATCTCATCCCAACCGAGCACCACCATTTTGTTCAAACAAGCTCTCAATTTTATCAGTAGACATGAATCGGTCACCAACAGCAAGAAGATTCTCTTTCTTGTTGAAGGAGATATTATATTTCCTAACTAATACAAGGGTTCTCTGGACCGATTGTTTTCAGATGGCTCGGACTATCTAATATTTGTATCTCATGAACAGTATGTTGTCAAATTGATTTTGAAGTCTCCATGTCTACTCCAGAAGGTGAAACTGACATAACAGATGAAGTGAGAGGAACATACGGATTTGTTGCATCTACAGTATGTTATGACAAGTAAATTCAATGAAAAGTTGGATGTTTATCCACATTGCCTCCTTTCTTGACTTCTTGCATTTTTGCTGTCTGGCAATTCCTAGGTCGGTAGTGTGGCCTTGGTGGGTAATGTGGATTATCCTTGGAGTGTTAAATCAAACGTTGACAGCGGATTTTTTATTGAGACATTAATAAACTATTTTGTATTTTGTATTGTTGGGTCAACTTTTCTCGTCAATAAATGAACTGATGAATCTAAATTAAACAAATTGATCAAGATAGTTGAGGAAGAAGATCAGAAGACTCTTTCAAACTCAAGCCTTGCGGGCGTTGTTCTTTATCTTGCCTGATACTTTGAATAATTCATCGATCACGCAGGTACAAATCCAGCTTTTAAATTTTTCAAATGGATTTACTTTTCTTTATTGTTAATGATAATTTTAATTTATGCATTTTTAGGTTAGATGATGAGTTCGTTTTTGAAAGGAAGCAAAAGGCAGAAACATGAAAGATTTCTGTTGAATGGTAAGATTTTATTGAAAGAGTTGATTGCGTCTTCTAATGGTAAATATAATCCAATTCGTAGCTTCACTGATAAAGAGATCAAGATAGCAACAAACAACTATGATCAACAGAATATTATAACAAAGGAGGTCATATATTCATTGTACAAAGGTTTTCTACAAGATCGACCCGTTTCTGTTATGAAGTTTTCACCTGATTTCTATGATCAAGCCGCATTTGGTATTAATAGCATTGTATTTGCATCGCAAATGGGTCACAAAAATATTTTGAAGTTGATTGGATGTTGTTTAGAGTCTGAAGTTCACATTCTAGTTTTTGAATCTGTGGAGTATGGGACTCTTGCTAATCATATTTATCGCTCATGTGAACCATACTTTGAGCCTTTGTTATTGACACATAGGTTAAAGATTGCTATGGAGTTAGCTAATGCAATTGCATATCTCCATTTCAAGTTCCCTCGACCCATTGTTTTTAGAATGGTCTCTCCAGCTACTATTGTATTCAATGAAAAATATGTTGCCAAATTGTGTGATTTTTCAAACTCCATATCCATGCCAGAAGGTGAAACTCACGTAGAGGAATCAAAAGATAGGATTATAGGAATAGGGGGATTTTTTGCACCTGAGCGTTTTACAACAGCGAGATTTAATGAAAAGGTGGATGTCTATAGCTTTGGTGTATTGCTACTTATTCTTTTGACAGGACAGAGAGTAGACTGTCATTCTGGTCCTGAAACTGAAGACGAAGATTTATCTTTCCTGGATCTTGTGAAGAAATACTTTGGAAACAATAGGCTTGATGAGATAGTAGATCCCATAATTGTTGGAGATGGACTATGTCTTGAAGAAAAAGAAAAACTCTAAGCTTTTACAGAGCTTGCCCTCAAATGTGTCTCTGAATCCGCTGAAGATAGGCCAACAATGATTGGTGTGGCAAAACAACTCAGACAAATGTATCGCTCTGGCACGTAAATTTATTTATGAAGGGTTAATTGCACCTTCTATGGCTAAAACCATTTCTGGCACGCAAATATATTTATTGTTTATGGATTATCTGTAGTGCAATGTGTTGCTGCAATTTCTGAACTGTATGATGCATTTAATTTTACAATTAAAAACTGGAATATTTGTACTGTTTCAAGAAATAAAATAAAGTAAAATACTTTCAAAATAAGGTTTGCTTCACTGCAGAGCTATTGAGAATAGAGGACACTGTTTTTGTTTTCAGATTTTCATTCTTGATTAGGGTTTCAACACAAATGCAATGTATAATTTTTGGTGTTGTTCTTTCTTTTTTCATGAATATTAGTGAATCTTAGCCTTTACATATATTGTTTCTTTTATCTGTTTTTGTTTTCATTTTTTGTGGTTTAGATGCATACTCGGGTGCGTTTGGTTCAATATTTCTACCCATATTCTCAATCATATTCCCCAAATATTGTTTGGCACATTATTTGAGAAATATTAGTATATTTTTTAATTACTTTTAGGCCCCTTAAATTTATTAATTTCATAAATACCCCCCAAATTAGCCAAAAAACCCCATCCACCCATACTTGCCAGATTCCGACAACCACCATTGATGGTAGCCAGAATTTGTCACAACGGCTTACACCATGACTGGAACTAGCCAGTAATTCACCGATCTGGCCGTCAGCGATGACCATATCTTTGGTCGTCGCTAACGGCCAAAGATGGACTTTTGCGGCCATTGACGACCACATCTGGCCGGCGACGACCACATCTGGCTGTAGATGTGGCCTTTTTTGGTTAACCAGTTTTCAAACCGAATTTCCAATTCAACCCTAAATTCTACATTTTTTTACATTTTAGTCATCAAATTCAGACATTTATTACATACTAGAAACAAAGCTTCTCAAGATCTAAAAAATGATTTTGAAGGCCAAAGTGCGATGCAAATATCAGTAAAACTCAACTTTTAAATCAACTTAGAGCAAACGGAAACCAATGAGAAGATAAATGGAAACATGGACCAGCGATAGCAATCATCACTGAACTTTACTAAAGCCAACTACATACATGAACCCACTCCAGTTTCAATTTGAAGAAAGCGAAGACAAGATGTTTGATAAGTGACTTTTATCCATAAATGTGCACGACCATAATGACTATTTGTATAAAAATGAAAAGGAAGAATTGAAGAACTGAAGCACATTTTCAGCTGTAAACTCTTTGGGAGAACCAACCACTAGGACCCACATTTTCAACTTACCTTGTTCAATCGGTAGTGGATTACTAGATGTTCATAGAGGTGGAGTTGTGGTCTTGTTGGTCGTGGTGGTCACTAGGTTCTGTCAATGGGTTCATTGATGGGTTGGGTGAATGGGTGCTGGGTGGCGTTGGCCATGGAGACTCTAGATCTGGGGTTATTATTATTATTATTTTTTTCTAAAACTCCTTTTCATTACATACTTAGGGTTTTCCAACTTAAAACTGGTTTTAAAAATCGATTTTTGGTTAACCAATTTGGGAATACCCTTAAACCAAAAACCAAACCAGTTTTCGGTTTTCCAATTTTCACAAACCAAAAACCGAACCGTTTTACAAAAAAAAAAAGGATTTTCGGTTCAGTTTCAATTCGATTTTCGGATAATTTCTCCCATCCCTACTACTGAGTCTCTTCAAGTTTTTTTTTTCCTTTCTGGTAACTGAGGTATCCAGGCCAATTTGCGCACACATCTTTTTTATAGTTATAATTAAAAATGTTATGAAAATTTATCTTAAATTATGTATTTGAAATTTCCATATGACAATTCTCACCCAAGTTTGGTGTACTTACGTTTTCCCACTCAAAAAACTTTGAAAAAATAATTTTTCACCCATCATTAAGATCTGTTTGTTAACTTTAACTGAACAAGAACAAGATGAAAAATTCACTAGAAGCAAAAAATTCAATGATTTAAAAATTTATCTCTCGTCCTCATCTTCAATATCCCAACCCAAGTCTTCCTCTTCTTAATATGGAGGTAAAAAGGAGCATAGTGCAATCAATTAATCAATTCTAAGAATTTATGAACTTAAGATTCAAGGTGTATCAAGCTTTAAATGGCTCGTCCTCATCTTCAATATCCCAATTCAAGTCTTCCTTTTCTCCTACAACACTCGGCCACTTCCACAAGTGATCGGCCTTATTTGGGCTCCTAATATGAGTCACTTTCTTCTCATAAATGTTGCTAAGATCCTCAATCTCATCCCAACCGAGCACCACCATTTTGTTCAAACAAGCTCTCAATTTCCTCATTCATCGTATCCAAAACAAACCTAGATTTCCACTTATTATAATCATCTAAATCATCAACATCCTCATAATACGTATTTATATCTCTTCGAATCGCACGAACCTGAGCATCAAAACAACTATACGGTTTGCGTTGCTCACTATTATTATTCTGATTAGTATTATTATCAGATGAATCGGATTCATGATCAACCACTAGGATAACATCCGTTCCGTGAGAGATGATATGGACCTTCCCTTTCAAAACCGTGTTTCCAAACTCATCAATGACGGTACCGACTGTCCAAGTGGATCCTTGGGCCACCTCAGGTTCCTTTCTTAGACTTGTCCAAACTCCTGCAAATCGTGACGGTAGGTTTCAATGATCGATTCCGATTTAACGGTTATGGTTTTGATTAAACCACCAAAACTCTAGCCATTACTAGGTTAGGGTTGTGGGAGGAATGTTAGTATTTGGGTTTTGTTCATCTGGTAGTAATTTGGTGTTGAAGGATTTGAAGTCGGGTATTGGTTAGGGATTGGTATCATCAAACAATGGATTTGAAGAAATTCATGATGGAAGTAAGGTTTAGGTATGGATTTGGATATGGAGAAGCAAAAAGAATTTTATCCTTGGGGAGCTCTACTACACGGATCTAGAGAGAATTCTAAATTGTTGATTTTTCATATTCCAATTAATTTACCATCTTGCCCTTCTTCAGTTAAAGTTAATAGACAGATCTTAACATCTTAACAATGGTCGAGAAATTGTTTTTCTCAAAGTTTTTGGGTGGGAAAACGATAGTATGCCAAACCTTGGGTGGGAAATTGTCATTCTCTCTTAATTAAATGAGCCACATAAGACAATGCCTGATGCCTCCATATATACGGTGCGTTTTGGTCTCATGATGGAGATCAATCACGCAAGATGAGAATTTGAAAAGTGAAAACCCTAAAAGCAGTTGATCAGAATCTGAGTTGCAATTCTACGAGGGCATTTGTATAAAGATTCGCAATCAAATACTCAGTTCAAGCTGAATATTCATGAGTACTTTTTTGCTCTTCTTCTTTTTCTTTTCTTTTTTTTCATTTGTATTTGATTTGGCCATGTTTCGTTTGTGCTGCAAAAGACTGCAATTTCAACTAGTCCCAAATTGGAGAAATGCGTCACACACGTCGATCCATTTGAGTTTTCTTTTGCAGAATACATCCCTTTTTTCTAAATCTTTCTCATCGGTTGAAGTTGTGGCACTTGATAGAGAAAAACAACCAAAACAACATTCATTCACAGTGTCTTATTTCATAAACTCATGTGGATTGTCCCCAGAAATTGCTGCTTCTTTATCAAAGAAAGTAGCTTTTGAAACCCCAGAAAAGCCAGATTCTGTACTTGGCCTTCTCAGAAAAAATGGGTTTACCTATGCCCACATATCCAAACTAGTTAAAAAAAAAACCGAAATTGCTTGTAGGCAGGCTTGAGGAAACTCTTTTACCTAAGCTTGAGTTTTTCCATTCTGTGGGGATTTCTGGTACTGACCTTGCGAATGTACTGTCCTCAAACCCTTATATTTTGTGTCATAGCTTAGAGAAACAAATTATCCCTAACTATAATTTCCTCAAGAGTTTTGTTTCCAACAATGAAAAAATTGTTAATGTTTGGAAGCGAGCAACTTATTTGCATGATGTGCAAAAGAGAGTTGTTCCCAATATCTCTGCCTTGAAAGGAATTGGAGTGACACAATCACGTATTTCAAGTTTGGTCGCATCAAATCTTTGTGTATTGTGTGAAAGTTCTGAGAAGTTTGGTGAAGGTGTCAAGAAGGTTATTGACATGGGATTCAATCCTTCAACCAGTGCATTTATCCAGGCACTCACAGTAGTTAGGGCCATGACCGACAATTCCTGGGAACAAAAACTGAGGGTCTATAGGAGTTGGGGTTGGTCTGAAAATGAGTTCTGGTTAGCTTTTAGAAGCTGTCCCAAATGTATGACTCTGTCTGTGGAGAATATAAATACCAAAATGGACTTTTATGTGAACAAGATGGGTTGGCAACCTTCGGCGGTTGCTAGAAGCCCTCGGGCTTTAGGTTTTAGTTTGGAGAAGAGAATCATCCCGAGATGCAGAGTTTTAAGGGTTTTGTTGTTGAACGGCCTGATTATGAAAAATTTCAGTGTGTCTTATGTGGATCTGTCTGAAAAGCGCTTCACGAACAATTTTTTGTCCAAGTATCAGGAACAGGTTCCACAACTATTTGATATATATGAAGGGAAAATTGATCTTTCAGAACTAGGCATTGGATTTTAGCAAAAACCTGAGACAAACCAACTGTAGCTTGTTATTTGTTGATTTTTTTATACACAGGTTTTTTTTCTTTTTATTGTTGCTTGTTAATGTGAGTGCCTTTGGCCCCGAACTTATTCAGCCCTGAATACTGCTTGGAGCTTCTTGTATCAGTTCTCATTGTTTAATTGGACCAACTGTGAACACACAAGAGGAAGTAATGATTAAATCATGTTATACAAATCTCTAATTGTTGTTTGTCCATGTCAATTCGAAAATAAACATTCCCCTTTTTTGTTTCTCTTGATGGATGTTGCTGTAAGCATTGAAATGACGTATGATCTTGTTTCTTAACCTTTTTAGTTTGTTTTTTAACAGAGTATAATGGAGTAGTACATTTTCTTGAAGTTATAAATTTGACTTTCATGGATTAAAGCCTTAGGTCTTGTTTTTTTCTTAATTTTAGATTAAACCAAAAAATTGTATGTTGAGTTGTTTGGTAGTATGACAGGATTCTGGGATTGGTGGGTTGAATAACCAAAGCCAAATGAACCTTAGTGGGACATTAATAAACTATTTTGTATTTTGTTAATTCAAGGAAAAGCATGAGCCTCCAAATTAGACTTCTCATTTGACAATTATCAAAGCAAAGGAAGCTTCCTGATCTTGGTGATGGAAATTTCAGATTCCTAGTGGGTCAACTTTTCTCGTCAACACATGAACTGATGAATCTAAATTAAATAAATTGATCAAATAGTTGAGGAAGAAGATCAGAAGACTCTCTCAAACTCAAGCCTTGCGGGCGTTGTTCTTTATTTTGCATGATACTTGAATATTTCATCAATCACACAAGTACATATCCAGCTTTTTAATTTTTTTTTTTTTCTGTCTATCCGCAAATGGATTTACTTTTCTTAATGGTTAATGATAATTTAATTTATGCATTTTTAGGGATGAGTTCATATTTGAAAGAAAGCAAAAGGCAGAAAAAGAAAACATTTCTGAGGAATGGAAAAATTTTACTGGAAAAGTTGATTGCGTCTTGTAATGGTAAATATAATCCAATTCGTAGCTTCACTGATAAAAAGATCAAGATGGCAACAAACAATTATGGTCAACAGAATAATATAATATTAACCCTTGACTTTTCATTGTATAAAGGTTTTCTACAAGATCGCCTGGTTTCTGTTGCGAAGTTTTCACCTAATGTTCATATAACTAATGAAGGGTAAAATTCTGATTCCTCGCTATCACTACCAAATTTGAACAAAGCAGAAGAAACTTGAAGGCCACCACATTTGGCTTATTTATTAGCCTTGCTTAACTCCGTTGCTAGATAATTACATTGACATATCTAGATCATCTATTCATTCACCATGTTATGCTTAACTCTGTTTCTGCAAAGCATAGTTAGTAAATATGGTGGTAAAAAAACGGTACGGGAATGATACGGCAAATAGTGAAAAATACGTTTATAAAAATTCGGCCTTAAAATTTGGATATGGGAAAAATACGGTACGAGTATATATGGGTTTAATACGGTATATTGTCAATAATATGTTTTGAAAAATACGGCAATATAAATCCTGATTTTAGTACTTTTTATGATCATTGAATTAATTATTCTCTATTTTTCCTTATAGGTGTATGATTTATATCTTTTTTAATTATAATATTTTAGTTTATTATTACAAATATTATAGAAGCAATCAATTATTAAATAAAACAAACAATTTTATTTGTCTTAAGTTGAAGAAGAAGAAGAAAAGACGAAGAGTGGTGTTTTGTTGAAGAATAGCTGAAGAGGAAGAGAGGTAGAGACGCCAAAAAAGGAGTAGAAGAGAGAAAGAGGACACAAAAAAAGAGAAAAAGAAAGAAGAGGGCGCCAAAAACAGAAGAAGAGAGGAAGCGGGCGCAGAAAAGAGGAGAGGCGCCAAAAAGAGACTGGCGTCGCTTTGGGTAAAAAGAGACTGAACATAAAATAACGTCGTTTTGATCAAATTTCACCTAAAACGACGTCGTTTTGATCAAATTTCACCTAAAACGACGTCGTTTTGGCTCAGTAAATAATAAAATTTTATTTTTAAAAATACAACGGAATTATTCGCGAATTATATGGCTAAGGCATATAATTCGCGTAAATTCGACTGTGCTTATAGAATACGAGAATTCACGTTTTATACACGAATTATATGGCTGGGCGTATAATTCGCATATAAAACGCGAATTTACTAACTAGGCTGCAAAGTACTTTCGCTGTACACACATCCTTGACAAGGCAACATGGCAGCTGACTTCTTAGCAAATTTGGGCTTGAATAGCAATT
>CM047909.1:2620211-2677727 GCA_026229545.1 Pistacia atlantica | reverse complement strand
GATTAATCGAGATACATGTAAGCTGGTTCGAACTTCTTGGTTAAAAAAAAAAAAGAAGTTCAAACATCTCTCTCTCAAGGTTTTCTCTCGCTCCAAGGTACTATATTAAAAAGAAATTGAACATAAAGACAAAATTTAGTTTAATATACAGTGGATAAGCTCCATAATCTAAACATTAGCTGATCCTATACATTGAAAAATGTAATTCATCTGTGGTATTCTGGCAATAAATTCCTATACAATCTCAACATTCCCTTTTAAACAAAGTAAAATTGCCTCGTCTTACATCATAGAAATTTCCCAGTACTATATCAACTTGTTTCATTTGAATAATCAATTCATTCAAGAAACAAGCTTCTGGTTGGTAGAGAGTCCCTTTCGAGGCTTCTTCTTGCTTGTTCTCAGAACGTTGTGTTCATTTCTTTTATCAGTAGACATGAATCGGTCACCAACCGCAACAAGATTCTCTTTCTTGGTGAAGAAGATATTACATTTCCTAACTAATATAATGCTCCAATGGCCAACTATACGAATGCAAAAAATCGTTTCCGAGTTTTCCTACTTCTGTATATATTGTCACTTTCTCACAGACACTGTACTTTGGTTAAGAACAGGATTTGTCTTTCAGGTCCTGCCTCTGAGGGATTTCATGATCAAGTCAAGGAACCTGGGGGCTGGGAAAAGAGATTTGAGATGATTAATTTGTTGTCTTGGTTCGAGATATGAAAATGGAAAGATGTTAAGCTATAAAAGAACGACCTACTGATGCACAGGAGCTAGGCTCGAAAGTTGGAGGGCTTCTTGTGTGATCATATCTCTAACCAATTCAACCAAGTAAAAATTATCTGAAATCTCTTGAACCCTCTCTCTTACTTGACTTGCTCATGAAATCCCTCTGAGACGAATATATATTTATATACTGTGACATATATCCACATGCTTGGTATTTGTAGAGAATGTTCTTGGCTGATGAGATTTGTATCTAAACTATAATTTACTCAAAAGAAAAGGAGTTCTTGTTTTATTTTTGTATGTTATACATGAGCTATAACAAGATCAGCAGGTGGATCACTTACTTACTGTGACTTGACTTGTTTCAAGTGAAATTCAATTTTGTCCCCATTTACATTTTTTTTTTTGCTTCACTGTTAAAGAGATCGAGATGACAACAAACAACTATGATCAACAGAAAATTATAGTAGAAGAATCTAGCTATTCGTTGTATAAAGATTTTTTGCAGGATTGACCATTTTCTGTTTTGAAGTTTCGGTCTAGTTCCTTTTATCCACACAAATGTGGTTTTAGTAGCATTGTATTTGCATCTCAAATGAGTCACAAAGTTATTTTGAAGTTGATTCGATGCTGTTTAGAAACTTATTTTCTTGTTCTAGTATTTGAATGTGTGGAGTATATGCTAATCAAATATTTATGGTTCACGCCAACCACATTTCTAGCCTTTCTTATTGACATATAGGTTAACGATTGCAATGGAGATAGTTAAGGCAATTGCATATCTCCATCGCGGGTTCACCCGATCCATGTTTGATTTTGAACTCTCCATGTCTATCCCAGAAGGTAAAACTATCTAATATCGTATTCCATGAACAATATGCTGCCAAATTGTTTGATTTTGAACTCTCCATGTCTATCCCAGAAGGTAAAACTGACATACCAGATGAAGTGACAGGAACATACAGATTTGTTACACCTGAGTATGTTATGACAAGTAAATTCAATGGAAAGTTGGATGTTTATCCACAGTTGCCTCGTTTCTTGATTTCTTGCATTTGTGCCATTTGTCAATTCCTAGGTTGGTAGTGTGGCCTTAGTGGGTAATGTGTCACCGTCTTGATCTATTAAATTGCAGTATATTCCTTCAAGTGTTAAATCAAACGTTGACAACACTTTTATTTTTTTTTTTAATGAACTATTTTGTACTTTGTATTAGTGGGTCAACTTTTCTCGTCAATAAATGAACTGATGAATCTGAATTAGACAGATTGATCAAATAGCTGGGGAAGAAGAACAGAAGATCCTCTCTCAAACTCAAGCCTTGCAGGCATTGTTCTTTATCTTGCATGACACTTGAATATTTCATCAATCACGCAGGTCCATATCCAGCTTTGAAATTTTTTTCTCTCTCTTCCGCAAATGGATTTACATTTCATTTATGCATTTTTAGGTTAGACGATGAGTTCGTTTTTGAAAGGAAGCAAACGGCAGAAACATGAAAGATTTCTGTTGAATGGTAAAATTTTATTGAAAGAGTTGATTGTGTCTTCTAATGATAAATATAATCCAATTCGTAGCTTCATAGATAAAGAGGTCAAGATAGCACAAACAACTATGATCAACAGAATATTCATTGTACAAAGTTTTTCTACAAGATCGACTTGTTTCTGTTTTGAAGTTTTCAACTAATTTCTATGATGAAGCCACATGTGGTGTTAATAGCATTGTATTTGGATCGCAAATGAGTCACAAAAATATTTTGAAGTTGATTGGATGTTGTTTAGAGTCTCAACTTCCCATTCTAGTTTTTGAATATGTAGAGTAAGAGACTTTTGCTGATCGTATTTATCGTTCATGTGAACCACATTTCAAGCCTTTGTTATTGACACATAGGTTAAAGATTGCTATGAAGATAGCTAATGCAATTGCATATCTCTATTCCGGGTTCCCTCAACCCATTATTTTTAGACCAATCAATCCATTGACTATTGTGTTCACTGAACAATATGTTGCCAAATTGTTTGATTTTTCATACTCCATGTCCATCCCAAAAGGTGAAACTCACGTAGAGGAAATGACAACTTATATTATAGGACCATCGCGATCTTTTGTACCGACTATTTTAGTTCACCGAGATTCAATGAAAAGCTAGATGTGTATAGCTTTTGGTGCATTGCTACTTGAGCTTTTGACAGGATGTAGAATGATTGATACTTTGGAAGTTGAATCTTCTTTGGAGGATCATGTGAAGAATTGCATTGAGTAAAGCAGGTTTACTGAGATGGTGCATCCCATAATTGCCGGTACCGAACTATCTCCAGAAAAAGAATAGCTATTGCTTGCTTTTACAGAGCTTGCCTTAAGTTGTCTTTCTCTTTCGGAGGAAGATAGGCCAACAATGATTGATGTTGCAAAACAACTCAGGCAAATGTATATATTTGCTTGTCAATTAATGCCTAAATTATGCTCGTAATTACAAAATTGTAAATTTTCATGTATTTATGAAGGGTGGAATGCCATTGTCATCGACCTTAACTTTCTTCATAAATTTTGTTCTGGTAATCATCTATTGTCTCTATTTCTATAGTAGTAGTTGCAGCTTTTTAATGAATAACAACTGGTTGTTTGTATAATTAGAGAACGACAAAATTCTGAGTCTCCCGTTTGTTTTATCATCTCAACACTGATTAGACACACTTAAGCCTGTTGGTTTATAAGATAGGGTAATCATCTCATTCAAAAAGACCTTATTGGGTGAGCAGTCAGACCCACCTAAAATTCTATCATCGTATCAGAGTTAGACTTAGTTGAACTGAGTGTTTGACCAGTGAGTAAGGAGTTAGAGCCAGCAACTACCTCTATCAACAGGCATGACCCAACATATGGGCTTGACCATGAGGGAGAATTAGAATCCCACATCGACTAAGTACGCTCAAACCTATTAGTTTATAAGAGAGGGTAATTCTCTCATTCAATAAGACCGTATTCCGTGAGGAATCAGACGTATCTCAAATTGTAATGATATCAGAACTAGGCCCAGTTGAACTGAGTGTTTGACCAACGGGTGAGAAGTTAGAGCTAGCAACTACCTCCATCAACAAGCATAACCCAACATATGGGCTTGATCGTGAGGGAAAGTGTTAGAGTCCCACACTGACTAAGCACGCTCAAGCCTATTGGTTATAAAAAGGGGGTAATCCTCCCATTCAACAAGACCTTATTGGGTGAGGACTTAGACCCACCTCAAACTACTTCAAACTCTATCATGATATTAGAGCTAGGTCCAGTTAAGCTGAGTGTTTTGTCAAATCTAGACCATCTATTCACCATTTTTGTAAGAGTAAACAACATATTACCGCCAGAGGTTTAGCGGAATCCCATGTTGATACCTTTGGTTGCAAACAAAAGAACTTAATAATACAACTAAAACTGAAAATGAAAGGTGGTTTTAGACTTGGACATTTGGGACCAGTCTCAAAAAATTGGTCCAAATAATCAGTCCTAGGAGGCCTTGTCCCAAACCCAGACTAGGCCCATAGAGGAGG
This sequence comes from Pistacia atlantica, assembly GCA_026229545.1. Classification (NCBI taxonomy): domain Eukaryota; kingdom Viridiplantae; phylum Streptophyta; class Magnoliopsida; order Sapindales; family Anacardiaceae; genus Pistacia; species Pistacia atlantica. Next base: position 2,673,450 of record CM047909.1, on the reverse strand, counting down.
GACCAATCCCTAGATTGGGCTTTCCTCCAAGGCCTGGGCCTAGGACTAGTCCCAAGCCTAGGCCCAAACCCCTTTGCATTTTTTAAAAAAAAGTCCCTTGAAAAATCTTCAAAAACCCCTTGTAAATTTAAATTGACAAAATATTGAAGGTTAAATTGATATTTACAAAATTTACTAATCTCTTGAGGGTCGAAATAACTTTCCAGGCCCCTAAATATTACATGAACCCCCTACATAATTTTGTTTGGCCTTTTAAATATAGAAAAAGTTAAGGGGTGAAAAATGTTTTCCAAGCCCATAGGAATGGTCCTATGGGCCCAAGACGAGTCCGAGTCTTGAAATTTCTTATGGGCCCAAGACTAGTCCCGATCCCAAGCCCATGAGTGACTAGTCTTAATCGGACCCAAACCCAGACTCAGACTCGGTTGGCTGGATTTTAAACTTAAACTTGAAGAAAAGGAAACATTAGGCTCCGTTTGGTTCATTATTCTGATAGTTTTTAGAATAATCTTTTGAAAAAAGTTAAATTGGACAGGTATTACGATGTATGATTTGAAAATTAACAAAAATATCCCCTATATTTGTTTATTTACTAAACACCCCTATAATAAAATATTAAAAGTTAACAAAAACACCACAACCCACCCATCAAATACGGACAGCCAGCCACCACCGCCGGAGGGTGGCCGGAGTATTTTTGTAATTTCTAAAAAAAAATATTTGGGAGTGTTTAGTTAAATTAACAAATTTAGGAAGTTTAAAAGAAATTAAAAAATATAAAATAATATTTTGAAAATAATGACATTTTACTATTTAACTTTTTTGAGAATACTAATAATAGTGGCTCCGTTTGGTTCAAGTTTGGAAATACTACTTTTTGTATTCCCAATAAAGTTAAACAGTAAAATTGCAAAAATTCACAATATCATTCAACTTTTTTAAACCCCTTAAATTTGTTAATTTAATTAAATACCCCTAAATATTTTTTTTAAATTACAAAAACACCCCAACAATCCAGATTTACCAGATTCTGACCACCACTGTCGGAAGATGGTCGGAATCTGGTAGGATGACGCACTACCTGCTGAATCTATCCGGTAGTGGACCGATCCGTGGATCTAGCCATAAAAGGCCAAATCTAAGGCCAAAGATCTGGCCGTTAACCAGTCAGTAACGACGACCAACAAACGGTCGGCGTTGACCATCAATGACGACAGTTTGTTGGCCATCGTTGACAAGCAAATACGGCCAGATCTCGCTGTCAATGGCCAGATCTAGCCGTAGATCTGGCCGAAAAATGTCATATTGGCGCACGAATGGTAAGATCCAGCCGGTCATGGGTCGATATGGCAACTCCGTCCACCCTCCGGTGGTGGTGGCCAGCTGTCCGTATTTGAGGGTAGGTTAGGGGTGTTTTTGTTAACTTTTAATATTTTATTATAAGGGTGTTTTGTAAATAAATAAATATAAGGGGTATTTTATTAATTTATAAATCCTACATCGTAATACCCGTCTAATTCAATTTTTTTTAATTTTAAAAAGAAAACTTTTCCTAAAAATATAAAATTATGAACCAACCAGATCCTTTTATTTGTAAAAGATGAGAGAAGCTATTTTTATTTTTTGTTTGTAAGAGAAGAGAGAGAAAATATTTTTTTTATTACCACTTGCCGTTAATGTTACGTCATACGTGTCCTTTTTTGACTCCTCTCGTGCTACAATATCTTGAGCCCACCAAAATGAGTGGTTCTTTTTTTTGTATGGTGTGTTTTGTCATTTTTTCAAACAGATAAATTTTATATCCCCAGTTACCATATATACCCGAGCTCCTTGAGGCTCGTGAGTTTGGCGAGCTGAGTATGAAAGAGCTCGAACTCGACTCGCCAACTAAGTCAAGCCGAGTTTTTCGGGAGCCGAGCCTTAGTTGCTCACTCTTTTTACATCCCTAATAATATATATTGTGCAAACTGATGAGCATGCCGTTTGCAGTTAAAAGCTAAAACTAGTGTCTGAATTTTAACTATGGGAGGGAAAATGTTTTTTCCAAAGTTTATGGTTTGGCATGTATTCACCAAACTTTGGGTTGGAAAAGTCGTTCTCTCTTCCTAGGTGGCCTTGATGGGTGATGTGTCATCGTCCTAGGTGGCCTTGATGGGTAATGTGTCATCGTCTTAATGCCTTGGAGTGTTAAATCAAAAGTTGACAGCACATTAAAGTCAGTATTGATAGACATTACAAATTCGGCTAAGCTAAATGGTAGGACACGTTATTTTGACACCTAGACCCCACTAACACAAGGCTGTTCAAATAAGAACCAGATGAATCTGGTCAAAGCAAAGGAAGCTTCCTTATCTTGGTTGTGGAAATTTCAGATTCCTAGTGGGTCAACTTTTCTCGTCAGTAAATGAACTGATGCATCTAAATTAAAAGAATTGATCAAGATAGTTGAGGAAGAAGATCAGAAGACTCTCTCAAACTCAAGCCTTGCGGGCGTTGTTCTTTATCTTGCCTGATACATGAATATTTCATCAATCACGCAGGTAAATTACATATCCAGCTTTTCATTTTTTGTTTTCTGTGTCCATCCGCTAATGGATTTAGTTTTCTTAATTGTTAATGATAATTTTAATTTATGCATTTTTAGGTTAGATGATGAGTTGGTTTTTGAAAGAAAGCAAACGGCAGAAAGAGGAAAGATTTCTGTTGAATGGTAAAACTTTATTGAAAGAGTTGATTGCGTCTTCTCATGGTAAGTATAATCAATATCGTAGCTTCACTGATAAAGAGATCAAGATAGCAACAAACAACTATGATCAACAGAATATTATATTAACACAAGGTTGGTATTCATTGTATAGCGGTTTTCTACAAGATCGACTGGTTTCTGTTTTGAATTTTTCAGATGAGTATACCGAAAATAGTATTAATAGCATCGTATTTGCATCGCAAATGAGACACAAATTTTTTTTGAAGTTGATTGGATGTTGTTTAGAGACTGAAGCTCCCATTCTAGTTTTTGAACATGTGGAGAATGGGACTCTTGCTGATCGTATTTATCGTTCAAGTGAACCGCATTTCGAGCCTTTGTTATTGACACATAGGTTAAAGATTGCTATGGAGATAGCTAATGCAATTGCGTATCTCCATTTTGGGTTCTCTCGACCCATTATTTTTAGATCAATCAAGCCATACAATATTGTGTTCACTGAACAATATGTTGCCAAATTGTTTGATTTTTCAAACTCCATAGCTATTCCAGAAGGTGAAACTCACGTAGAAGATAGTTCAATGGTAGGAACATATGGATTTATGGCACCTGAGTACGCTATCACACGAAAATGCAATGAAAAGGTGGATGTCTATAGCTTTGGTAGAATTCTACTTGTGCTTTTGACTGGTCTCAAATCACATCAGCTTTCCAGTTGGCCTACTGAAATTCATTTTGATGGGCCTTTGGAGCGTGATGATTCTCCCAGTTCGCCTGCTGAAACTCATTCTGATGGGCCTTTGGAGGGTGATGATTCTCCCAGTTCGCCTGCTGAAACTCATTCTGATGGGCCTTTGGAGGGTGATGATTCTCCCATTAGGCCCACTGAATATTGTTTTGATGGGCCTTTGGAGCATGTTGTGAAAAAATACATTGAGCAAGAGAGTTTTACTGAGGTAGTTGATCCCATAGTTGTTGGTTCTGGACTATCTCCCAAAAAAGAAGAGCAATTGCAAGCATTTGCAGAGCTTGCCTTGAAATGTCTCTCTCCTTCAGGCGAAGACAGGCCAACAATGATTGATGTAGCAAAACAACTTAGGCACATTTATAAATCTACTTGTCAATTAATGTCTTAATTTATGTACTCATTATTACAAAGATGTAAATTTTCATGCATTTATGAAGATTGAGAATGCTCTTGTAATAGACCTTTCATATATTGTCTCTATTTCTATGGAAGAAGTGTAAACTTTCCGAAGAAAGCTAAGCGTCTTTATAATTACAGAAGGACAAAATTATGATTTTTGACAAAACATAAAGAGGCTTAACTTAACATTCCAATCTGTTGTCAAGATATTGTGATTTTTCTTTCACCCACTATTTGAGGTGACTTCGAGTCGGCCCATTATTTCAGATAGGCAAGAGATAAATCTATAATATCATTATAGTGCACCAGGATCTCTATTTTAAAAAATTAGATCAAGACCAGGCCGGTTAGTCCAGGTCAGGGCCAGGACAAGCTGCTTCTCCGATCAGGTTCGAGGTCATAGGGGGGTTTTGTAATATTTCAAAATTATGAGGGTTAATTGTAATTTTATAGGGGTGTTTTGAAGATATGTCAAAAGTTTAACGATTAATTAGTGATTTTTTGGGGTATTTTTGAAATAAATAAAAATTGTAGGGACTAATAACTTTTTAGGGGAATTTTTGTAATATATTAAAATTAAGGGATTAATACGTAATTTTTTAAAAATAAAATTGTCGCTGATATCAATTATCCAACCGATTGACCCGTAACCCGTGCAGTAAAATGGGTTGTCGTCAAATCTGGGTTTTAAAACAATGGCCGGGATGTTATATACTTAAAAGGCCAGCTCATTGATCAAGCAGACTTAACTTTGTTTTCTAGATAATTATACTGTCAAATCTAGACCATCTATTCACCATTTTATAGTTAAGAAAGAATCCTACTTGCAAATTAATTATATATGTTGTCAATTCTAGACCATCTATTTTTAGATAATTATATATAATATCAAATCTAGACCATCTATTCACCACATGTGGCATAAAGTCTAGAGACCGAAATTGCGCAGAATTAATGCTTCATCGTTGTAAGCTCCTGCCACAAAATAATTCCCTGATAAATGTTTACATCCAGTGGAAATAAATATTTTTTAATTTGTTTTTATTATTTTTGTTGTCGCTTCTTGTTAGCCAGAATCTTCTTCCTCTGTATAAGTCGCCTCCTTATTTGACTTCTTACTTGTTAATTATGTCTTTAATAAATGATCATAGTTACACATAAAGTTACGAATTTTAATGTTATGCAAATAAAGGGTGTGGCAATGCCATTGTAATAAACCTTTCCTTCATATAATTTGTTTTGGTATTCATATTGCTTGAAGGCAACCACATATGACTTAATTATTGATTAGACATATACATAACTCTGCTTCTAGATAATTATATTATCATATTTAGATCATCTATTCACCATGTTATACTTTGATCTTTGAGGGTAAAGGTCTTTATGTCTCCTAAATGATTGTTCTTTATATATATAGTTGTGTTCTCTCTCTCTCTCTCTCTCTCTTTTTCTTTGAGCTAGTTTTTGGGTTTGAATTCTACCTAGTCTGATGTTATATATCAGCTAGCTTTTGGGTTTAAATTCTATCAAACCTCATGTTATATATGAGCTTGAGTTCTACCAAGCTTCTACCAAGCCCAATGTTATATATGACAGATTCCCACATGCTTGGAATTTATAGAAAATGTTCTTTTGTTGATGAGATTTATATATAAATTTTGTTTAATCAAAGAAAAAGAATTCTTGATTTATATCTATATACTTTTATGTTATATGTGAGTCAGACAAGATCAGTAGGTGGATCACTTGCTTTCTATGAGTGGCATGTTACTAGAAGAACCAAATTTTTCCATCATTAACATTTATTTTTTGTTGTTGATTTTTGGCGATTTGGGCCATTAGAATAGGAAGTACAAGTAGCTTGAATAAATCCACAAACTCGTAAAGAGAGATGAGATGAAGAGAAAAACTCTATTGTATTGCTTTAACTTGAATACAATGCTTGAAATGCATGAATTAAACCTAATACTAGCTAGCTTTATATAAAATTTTACAAGTAGATATTATTCAGTAAACAAGCAATGGAATGGAATATGGTGTAATAAGACTAGATCCGTACATATCTATTGAGATGAATGATTATGATTAAGTGTACAAGCAATAAAATTCTAAACCTATTCGGTTAGTATGTAGAAAGCTTCTACATATATTCTCTTACATATTCCTTTGATACTTGTAGGTCAAGTTTGGCTCAGGTCTTTTGAGTTGTATATTAGACCTCACATGGACTTGGGCATGAGTCTGCCGTGAGCCCGTGACACTAGGTACGTAGTACTGTGGCCTTTGATGGGTCTTGATGCTATTTATATCACAGTATTACAGTATTGCATTAAAGTTAGTGCTGTTAGTGACTTCTGTTTGTTAATAGTGAAAAGACTAAAATGCTCTTGAAAGTTTGATCTTTTAGTTTTTTATAAATTTAAAAATTTCTAAAAAACCCCCTAGGTTTGCTAATTTAACTAAACACCCCCATATATAAAAAGTTTGTTAAATAACAAAAATACCCCCACCACATGCCAAAGCCGCCATTACCTGCCACCACCGGGATCTGGCGGAAGCTGCGTTACGACACGGGACCGTCGGATATGTGTCGTAGCGTCGATCTGGCCTTTTTCGGCTAGATCCAGTGGCGTCTCAGGTGGAAAAGGCTAGATCTACGGCCGGATCGGCCTTCGCGCGCGATTGAGTTTTGCGGCCTCGGCGGACCAGATCTAGCCGTAGATCTGGCCTTTTCGCCAAATCGATCACGGATCTGGTCGAAAAATGCCGATCCGCCGCCGTCAGGTCGCAAAACTCTATCTGTTGCCTCGGCGGCGGATCGGCCTTTTACGGCCAGATCGCCAAAAGCGGTCGACACGTTACGACAGGTCAGGCCGGTCTATGTCGTAATGCAATTTCCCGGCAGTTAGACGATGGTGGCGAATGCAGCTCGCAGGTGGTGGGGGTGTTTTTTGTCATTTAACAAACTTTTTATATATGAGGGTGTTTAGTTAAATTAAAAAACCTAGGGGGTTTTTTAGAAATTTTTAAATTTATAAAAAACTAAAATATTAAACTTTTAAGGGCATTTTAGTCTTTTCGCTATTAACAAATAGAAATCACTAACAACACATGATAGAAGGTATTTATTTATTATTTTCAAACATTTTAGGTATCAATTTGTCGTTGCAACAAACCTTGGTATGCACAACCGTTCGGCCATTTCTTAATTCATGGAAAGTATGAGCCTCCAAATTTGACTGCTCATTTGACAATTATCAAAGCAAAGGAAGCTTCCTGATCTTGGTGATGGAAATTTCAGATTCCTAGTGGGTCAGCTTTTCTAGTCAATAAGTGAACTGATGAGTCCGAATCAAATAAATTGATCAAATAGTTGGGGAAGAAGATCAGAAGACTCTCTCAAACTCAAGCCTTGAGGGCGTTGTTCTTTATCTTGCATGATACTTGAGTATTTCATCAATCACGTAGGTACATTACATATCCAGCTTTTAAAAATTTTTTTTTTTCTGTGTCCATCTGCAAATGGTTTTAGTTTTCTTAATTGTTAATGATAATTTTAATTTATGCATTTTTAGGGTAGATGATGTGTTTGTTTTTTAAAAGGAAAGCAAAAGGCAGAAACATGAAACATTTCTGTTGAATGGTAAAAATTTATTGATTTTGAATGCTCCATGTCTATTCTAGAAGGTGAAACTGATATAGCAGATGAAGTGAGAGGAACATACGGATTTGTTGCACCTGAGTATGATATGACAAGTATATTCAATGAAAAGTTGGATGTTTATAGTTTTGGTCCTTGAGCTTTTAACTGGACAGAAATTAATTGATCGACCATTTTCGTGAAGAAATACATTGAGCAGGATAACTTTACTGAGTAAATCCCGTAATTGTTGGTACCGAATTGTCTCTAGGAAAGGAACAGCAATTGCAAGCTCTTATAGAACTTGCCTTAAAATGTCTCTCTAAATTTGCTCAAGAAAGGCCGACAATGATTGATGTAGCAAAACAACTTAGGAAAATGTAAATGAAGGGTGTGGCAATGCCTTTGTAATAGAATAGAGCTTTCCTTCGTATAATTTGTTCTGGTATTCATATTGCTTGAAGGCCACCCCATCTGGCTTAGTTATTGATTAAACATATATACTTAACTCTGTTTCTAGATAATTATATCTCCCTTGTTGGCTTGACTTGCTCATGAAATCCCCCAGAGGCAGAATGTTTATATAATTCTACAGCATATATATCTCCTTTGACAGATTCCCAGCTTGGAATTTATAGAAAATGTTGGTGAGATTTGTATTGAAATTTTGTTTATTCTTGATTTATATCTATATATTTTTATATTATTATATGTGAGCTACAGTGAGATCATTAGGTGGATCATTTACATTTGTCTTTTGTTGCTGATTTTTGGCCATATTACTGTTCCTGCATGTACACAGTTGTCTCCTTTCTCGACTTCTTGCATATTAGGTGGATCAATTTCCTCTTATTTTTTTCTTCTTCGTGAGGTCGCTTAGCCATTTAACTCATTTATTTCTTAGAAATTATTTAAAACAACCCTATAAATATTAAACCCCATTAAAAATATCAAACATCCTTTACAAAAGGGAGAACGACATGTTCCCACCTAAGGTATGACGAAACGACACTTTTTCACCCTTCAAGTTTCAAAATGACACTTTCTCACTCTTCGTTAGATACTATTATCTTTTCTGTTAATATTTTACTGAAAATATAAAAATACCCTTAAATATTTGACTTCATAAATTTTTTATTATTTTTTAATTAGTCAAAAAGTCAAATATTAAAAAGTAAATAATAATAGTAATAATTAACCCCACCTTAATATTTATTTATTTATAATGCCATTAATATCTCATCATTATTATTTAATAACCTATTAAATTTATAATTTTTTTATAATATAATATTTTTCATTTTTACTAATTAACACATAAAATCAATATTCTTAATTAATTAAATAAACAAAGGAAAAAAGATATATTTACACTTAAACTAATAAATAATCGAGAGTAAAGACTTTGATTTATAATAAATTAATTAAGAAATAAACTATTTGAGAGTATTTTCGTCTTTTCAGTTAAATATTAACTAAAAATATTAATAGAACCCTGACAAAGGGTAGGAAAATATCATTTTAAAACTTGAGGGGTGGACAAGTGTTGTTTTACCAAACCTTGGGTGGGAAAATAGTGTTCTCTCTTTACAAAATCATATCATTTGAGATAAATTTATAATATTGAATAAAATGAAACAGTAAAAGTGAATTCTATTATTGAATTAGTTGAAAGATGATAAGTTTGATTTTCTCTCCCCTTGGTACATCAAAATTAATAGCCTCTACTTCTAGGGTGTTCTTAAATGCATTAAATTTCTGTCGTCTTTTAAATTGACCGGGGTTGTGGCGAGCATAGTGGGTCATTATCCTCAAAAGGATAGAAAAGAAGCTCATTAAAGAATATGATTTGCCATAAATCTAACAATTAAAAAAAAGAAAAAAAGGGTTTCTCCGATTTTTTTTTTTTTTTTTATTGTTATTTTTCTCTACAATTGTCGGTGTGGCCTTTAATCTTTTCTTTTAATTTGATAATTTGACAGCCGCAAGAGGCCAAATTTGGTGGTCAACACGATGATCATATCTTTGGCCATTGTTGACGGTCAAATCTAACATTTTACGGTCAAATCCAATGTGGATCTGACTAAAAAGGGCTAGATCGACAAATTATCGGTCATTCTCGATCGTTTATATACCGTTATGATAGATTTCGGCAACTATGGGTGGATGGGGTTGTTTTTGTTAATTCTTAAATTTTTTTTAAGGGGTGTTTAATTAAATTAATAAACTTAAGGAGTTTAAAAGTAATTAAAAAATAAATAGTATTTCTTAAATAATAAAACAAACAAGTATTTTGAGAATATGCATAGGAATAACAAAACAAACGGAGCCAATGCTTTTCGGGTGAATGACATTTTTCCACCCAAAGTTTACCGTAATTAGTTTTCTCACTCATAAACTTTAAAAATCGTTAAATTCAGACATTAGTTTTAACAATAAAAGGGGATTTTTTGTTTAAACAATTTCAGATGTTTAGATTATTTGTTTTTTCTGAATTAAAAAAAGTTAACAATTGTTACTTAAATTTGAATATGAAAATAATGATAATAAAGATCCAATTAAATTACTAATTCACCCTTATAATACTATTAAATACACATAGCTTTAACACTATATTCTGAAATAAATTACCTTCATTAATAATTAAATTAAAAAATTTCATAATTTGTGATTATTTAGAATTGACGATTGGTTGTCGGTGACCTATTGCCGATAACCCGCTTCTATCGTCGGAGATAATCTAACAACAAAATTGATACCAAAAGATGCTCTGGAGCTGATCTACACATCTAAGTAATTTTTATCGGCCAAAAGTTCATATTTTAACCGTTAAAGTAGGAGAGAGAAATTTTGACCCTTAGTTTCTCCTCTTGATATGGCAAAAATATATTAGAGTTTACAATTATACAAAAATATATTTGATGGGTAATTGATGCTGTATATATTACAGACTTGCAATAACTTTTTATTTCTTATAATTTTATTTATTTATTTTTAATGAACGTTAGTGGGACATTAATAATCTATTTTGTATTTTGTTCATTCATGGAAAGCGTAAGCCTCCAAATTTGACAATTATGAAAGCAAAGGAAGCTTCCTGATCTTGTTGATGGAAATTTCAGTTACTTGTTCTCGTCAATAAGCAAAGGAAGCTTTCTGCAAATGGATTTAGTTTTCTAATTTCAGGGGGATTATATCTATTGTACAAAGGTTTTTTACAAGATCGATTGATTTCTGTTGTGAAGTTTAAATTCAGTTCCCCTCTTGGTGCCATAAATAGTACTAATATTATTGTATTTGCATCGCAAATGAGTCACAACAATATTTTGAAGTTGATTGGATGTTGTTTAGAGTCTCAACTTACCATTTTAGTTTTTGAACTTGTGGAGTGTGGGACTCTTGCTGATTGTCTTTATCGGTCATGTGAACCACATTTTGAGCATTCGTTATTGACACATCGGTTAAAGATTGCTATGGAGATAGCTCATGCAATTGCATATCTACATTTTGGGTTCCGTCGACCCATTATTTTTAGATCGATTGATCCACATACTATTGTATTCAATGAACAATATGTTGCCAAATTGTTTGATTTTTCACACTCCATTGCTATTCCAGAAGGTAAAACTCACGTAGAAGAGGAAGTGCTAGGAAGATTTGGTTTTCTGGCACCTGAGTACCTTATGACAGAAAAATGCAGGCTTCGTTTGTTTCAATGTTCAGAATACTACTTTTAGTATTCCCAAAAAAGTTAAACAGTAAAATACCCAAAAACTTTAGGCTTCGTTTGGTTGGTTTTTGGGAATACTATTATTAGTATTCCCAAAAAAGTTAAACAGTAAAATACCCAAGAACTCACAATATTATTAAATATTATTCAACGTTTTTTAAACCCCCTAAGTTTTTTAATTTAATTAAATACCCCTAAATATTTTTTTTTAAATTGCAAAAACACCCAGTAATCCACATTTATCAGATTTCGGCCACCACTACCGAAAAATGGCTGGAATCTGGTAGGATGGCGCACTGGCCAGAATGGTGGTAGTGCGCCGATCTAACCTTTTGGCGGCGGATCCTCGGTGGATCTGGAGGCAAAGGCGCGAATCTAAGGCCAAAGGCCGATTCTTTGCCGTATGCGATCGAGACGACGGCCAACAAACGGTCATCGTTGACCATTAACGATGACCATTTGTTGGCAGATCTGACCGGAAAAGGTCATATCGGCCTTACGGCAAGACAAGATCTATGGTCATCGCAGCAGGTGACTCGAACCACCTTCCGCGGTGGTGGCGGTATCCATGTTTGAGGGTGGGTTGGAGGTGTTTTTGTTAACTTTTAATGTTTTATTATAGGGGTGTTTTGTAAATAAATAAACATAAGGGGTATTTTATCATTTGTAAATCTTACATCGTAATATTCGTCTAATTCAATTTTTTTTTAACTTTTTTCAAAAAAAATTCTCAAAAACGCAAAAATATGAACCAAACGGAGCCTTAATTTTTGGGAATACTACTCTCAATATTATTCAACTTTTTTAAACCCCTTAAATTTGATAATTTAATTAAATACCCCTAAATATTTTTTTAAAATTACAAAAACACCCCAGTAATTTATATTTACGATTGGCCTACCAGGGAAAATGATCGGAATCTGTTAGAATGGCGCACTATTAGCTGAATTTGGCCGGTAGTGCGCCGATCTAGCCTTTTCCGGTTAGATCCACGGTGGATCCGGAGGAAAAGGCGATCTAAGGCCAAAGATCCGCGTTGGCGATCTTTGGCCGTGCTTTATAACGACGGCCAACGAACGGTCGTCGTTGACCATCAACGACGACCGTTTATTGGTCGTCGTTGTGGCGCAAATCTGACGAGATACGTGTAGATCGGCCTTTGTCGGCCAGTCCGCCAGTGGATCGCCGCGCCACCATATCGGCGCAGCAGCGAGCAAGATCTGAGCCGGTCATGCGCCAATACGGTGAACCCGGCCACCCTCCGGCGGTGGTGGCCGGTTGTCCGTATTTGACATTGGGTTGAGGGTGTTTTTGTTAACTTTTAAGATTTTATTATAGGGGTTGTTTTGTAAATAAACAAATATAGGGGGTATTTTATTAATTTATAAATCCTACATCGTAATACCCGCCCAATTCAACTTTTTTCAGAAAACTTTTCCCAAAACACCCAATTGTGAACCAAACGAAGCCGCAATGAAAAGGTAGATGTCTATAGCTTTGGTATAATTCTACTTGTGCTTTTGTGGTTTGAGCAAGCTGAGTCTTCCAGTTGGATTACTGTAACTTGTCTTAATTGCAATTTGGAGCATGTTGTGAAAATATACATTGAGCAAGACAAGTTTACTAAGATAGTTGATCCCATAGTTGTTGGTATGGGACTATCTCCCGAAAAAGAAGAGCAATTGCAAGCATTTGCAGAGCTTGCCTTTAAATGTGTCTCTGATTCAGCCGAAGACATGCCAACAATGATTGATGTAGCAAAAGAACTTAGGCACATTTATAAATCAACTTGTCAATTAATGTCTTAATTTATGTACTCATTATTATAAAGATGTAAAACACCCCACCAACCTAGCCACTGTGGGTCGTCGGGAACCACTGCGAACAGCTGGCAACCAAACAACTCACGGAAGGTAGGAAATGGCCTTCGTGCGCCATATGACCATTTTCGGCCAGATCTTCGGCCAAAGATCTGACAAAAAATGACCAAATATGGCCAAATCGATGGCCAGATTAATAGGCGTATTTGATAGAGTTGTTGATCGTGAAAATGACCATATCGACACACGATAGCCATTTTGAGCTTCTGTGCGTCGTTTCAACGATGGCAATGGCAGGTGGGTGGGTGGGTGGGAGTGGTATCTTGGGTGAGTTGTAATTTGTTTTAAATTCAAGAGTAATTTTATTTAAAAAGTTAATTAGTTTGGATAAAATGATAAAAATCATATTCACGTAAATAAATTAAAAAATAGAGGTATTATTATTCAAAAATTTTATTAATAAGAAATACAATTATAATAAAAAAATTATTTTAATAATTTTAAAATATTTAAAAAAATAAAGATAATCAATATTATCTATTATTAATATTTAAAGATTATCAAAATTAAAGTCTCGGGCCAAACGCCCTTTTACAACATTATCCACGGAGTGTTAAATCAAACGTGAACGGCACATTAAAAGCCGGGCAAATTTATATTTTTATAATGCTTTTTGGGAATTCTCGCAGTAAGTTAATTCAAAATTACTTACAACTTCGAACTTCAAGAAATTTCGATATCTTTATTGATAGACATTGGGTCCCATTTACAGTAAGACATTACACATTCCGCGAGGCTAAATGGCAGGACACGTTATTACCCCACTAACACAAGGCTGTTCAAATAACAGCCAGATTGACCTTATCAAAGCAAAGGAAGCTTCCTGATCTTGGTGATGGAAAATTCAGATTATGAGTGGGTCAACTTTTCTCGTCAATAAATGAACTGATGAATCTAAATTAAACAAAGTGATCAAGATAGCTGAGGAAGAAGATCAGATCGAAGACTATCTCAAACTCAGGCCTTGGGGCATTGTTCTTTATCTTGCATGATACTTGAATATTTCATCAATCACGCAGGTACAAATCCAGCTTTTAAATTTTTCAAATGGATTTAGTTTTCTTAATTGTTAATGATAATTTTAATTTATGCATTTTTAGGTTAGATGATGAGTTTGTTTTTGAAAGAAAGCAAACGGCAGAGAGAGGAAAGATTTCTGTTGAATGGTAAAACTTTATTGAAAGAGTTGATTGCGTCTTCTAATGGTAAGTATAATCAGTATCGTAGCTTCACTGTTAAAGAGATCAAGATAGCAACAAACAACTATGATCAACAGAATCTTATAAAAGTTAACTACTGGTATTTATTGCACAGCGGTTTTCTACAAGATCGACCGGTTTCTGTTTTGAATTTTAGAGATAAGCGTACCGAACATAGTATTAATAGCATCGTATTTGCATCACAAATGAGACACAAATTTTTTTTGAAGTTGATTGGATGTTGTTTAGAGACTGAAGCTCCCATTCTAGTTTTTGAACATGTGGAGAATGGGACTCTTGCTGATCGTATTTATCGTTCAAGTGAACCGCATTTCGAGCCTTTGTTATTGACACATAGGTTAAAGATTGCTATGGAGATAGCTAATGCAATTGCATATCTCCACTTTGGGTTCTCTCGACCCATTATTTTTAGATTGATCGATCCACAGACTATTGTATTCACTGAACAATATGTTGCCAAATTGTTTGATTTTTCATTGGCCATCGCTATTCCAGAAGGTGAAACTCACGTAGAAGAAGATAACGTGCATGGAAAAATTGCTGCATTTATGGCACCTGAGTACCATAGGACATTAAAATGCAATGAAAAGGTGGATGTCTATAGCTTTGGTAGAATCCTACTTGTGCTTTTGACTGGTCTCAAAGCATATGAGCGTCCCAGTTGGATTACTGAAACTTGTGATCATTGGAATTTGGAGCATGCTGTGAAAAAATACATTGAGCAAGAGAGGTTTACTGAGATAGTTGATCCCATAGTTGTTGGTTCTGGACTATCTCCCGAAAAAGAAGAGCAATTGCAAGCATTTGCAGAGCTTGCCTTTAAATGTCTCTCTCATTCAGCCGTAGACAGGCCAACAATGATTGATGTAGCAAAACAACTTAGGCACATTTATAAATCTACTTGTCAATTAATGTCTTAATTTATGTACTCATTATTACAAAGATGTAAATTTTCTTGCATTTATGAAGATAGAGAATGCCCTTGTAATAGACATTTTATATATATATATATATTTTGTTATGATAATTATATTGTCTCTATTTCTATAGAAGGAAGTGTCCGCTTTCCCAAAAAAGCCAAGCGTCTCTATAATTAGAGAAGGACAAAATTATGATTTTTGACAAAAACATAAGAGGCTTAACTTAACATTCCAATCCGTTATCAAGGTATTGTGATTTTTCTTTTACCTACTATTTGAGGTGAGTTTGAATGGAAAGGGATGCATTCTGAGACGCACTATTTGAGATGGATAAGAGATAAATCTATAATATCTTTATAGTGCACTGGGATGTTATATACTTAAAAGGCCATTATATTTAACTTTTTGATTAAGCAGACTTAACTTTGTTTCTAGATATTATACTGTCAAATCTAGACCATCTATTCACCACTTTATAGTTAAGAAAGAATCATACTAGCAAATTAGTTATATATGTTGTCTAATCTAGACAATCTATTCACCACATGTGGCATAAAGTCTAGAGACCAAAATTCGGCAGAACTAATGCTTCATCGTTGTAAGCTCTTGCCACAAAATCATTCCCTGATAAATGTTTACATCCAATGGAAATAAATATTATCATCATTTACATTTTTAATTTGTTTTTATTATTTTTGTTGTCGCTTCTTGTTAGCCAGAATGTTCTTCCTTCGTATAAGTTGCCTCCTTATTTGACTTCTTACTGGTTAGTTATGTCTTAATATATGATCATAGTTACATATAAAGTTACGAATTTTAATGTTATGTAAATGAAGGGTGTGGCAATGCCCTGTTTCTAGATAATTATATTATCATATCTAGATCATCTATTTACCATGTTATACTTTGATCTTGACAGTAAATGTCTTTTATGTCCCCTAAATGATTGGTCTTTATATATATATATATATATATATATATAGTTGTGTTCTCTCTCTCTCTCTCTCCCCCTCTCTTTGGGTTAGTTTTTGGGTGAATTCTACCTAGTCTGATGTTATATATAAGCTAATATATGAGCTTATGTTCTACCAAGCTTCTACCAAGCCCAATGTTATATAATTATCTGGAAATAAAGTTAAGTGGATCCCACAATTGTTGGTACCGAATTGTCGCTAGAAATAGAATAGCAATTGCAAGCTCTTACAAACCTTGCCTAAAAAATGTTTCTCCAAATTCGCCCAAGAAAGGCCGAAATGATTGATGTAGCATAAAACAACTTAGGAAAATGTACAAATCTACTTGTTAATTATTTCTTAATTTATGATCGTAATTACTTTTAATGTTATGTATATGAAGGATCAAGGGTGTGGCAATGCCCTGTAATAGAGCTTTCCTTTATATAATTTGTTCGTATTCATATTGCTTGAAGGCCACCACAAGCCGCCTTAATTATTGATTAGACATGTACTTGGCTCTGTCTACAGTAATTATATTTCCCTGTTGGCTTGACTTGCTCAAATCCCCTCAGACAGAATGTTTATATAATGATACAAAGATATATAGCTCCTTTGTGATTCCCACATGCTTGGAATTTATAGAAAATGCTCTTTTCTTGATGAGAGTCGTATTGAAATTTTGTTTAATCAAAGAAAAACGATTCTTGAGTCATATGTGAGCTTTCTGTGAGTGGCATGTAACTAGAAGAACCAATTTTTTTCATCATTTACATTTATTTTTGTTGTTGATTTATGGCATATCTGTTCTGCATATACGGTTGCCTCCAGTTCTTCATGCATTTAGGCCATTTGACAATTCCTATGTAGGTAGTGTGGCCTTGATGGTAATGTGTCATCGTCTTGATGTTATACATATTAGGGTGTGATTGAATCATGAAATGTTAGATTACTGGAAAATTAAATTACCTTGAAGATTACTAGAAATCTTTAGGAAAATGTGTTTGGTTAGTTGGTAGGTAGTTATATTAATATGTTTGATTGTGATGAATAAATTGGTGGGTATGTTATTTAAATTACTAAAGGTGCGTTTGTTTTGTTATTTTGGATAGGATTTTGGGAATAATGTTGGGTAATTGAATAGGGTAAGTGTTGCGAGGTAAAATTTAAAATTTAACAAAAAAACTCCATACGTTTGCTAATTTAACTAAACACCCCAATATATAAAAATTTTGTAAAATGACAAAAACAGCTCCACCCACCCACAGTGCCCAATTCCGGCCACTACCGTTGGAATCTGGCCCAAAAATGGTATTACGACGTAGGCCGGTCGTGCGTCGATATGGTTTTTTTTAGCCAGATCTACGGCCAGATCTGGCCGTCGACGGCCGCAAAAGGCCAGATGGCCATCAGCTATAGCCAAAGATATGATCGTCATTGTTGGTCAACAAAGACCATTTCGACGGCCAGATCAAGCATTTTCCGGCCAGATCGGCGAATTACAAGCCAATTTCAGTCGTTTCTACGCCGTTATGTAACAGATTCCAGCAATTGCCGACGGTGGTTGCCAGAATCTGGCAACTATGGGTAGGTGGGGGTGTTTTTGTTAATTTTTAAACTTTTTTTCAAGGGTGTTTAATTAAATTAATGAACTTAAGGGGTCTAAAAGTAATTAATAAAATAGAATAGTATTTCCCAAATAATTAAATAAACATGTATTTTGAGAATATGATTGAGAATAAGATAGGGAATAATAAAACAAACAACCCTAAATTATCTTCTAATTAAATATTATTATTATATTATTTTTTAATAGTGATTATTATTTGGATTATTATAACCCCCATATATTTAAAAACTTAGCAAAAACAACCCCATAATAAAAGTTCAGAAAATCAACAAAGCACCCCCACCAACCCAGTCACTGCCGGCCGTCGGCAACCACCGCCGATAGCCGACAACCTAATGGCACATGAAAGGCAGGAAATGATCTTTGTGCGTTGTATGACCATTTTCGGCTAGAGATCTGACTGTCAATAGCTAGATCGATGACGGATCTAGCCGAAAATGGTCATATCGGCACATGACGACCACTTTCAGCCTTCCATGTACTATTCCGACGGCGACGGTTGGCGGCCGTAGGTAAGTGGGGGTGGATGGTAGCTTGGGTGGACTGTAATTTTTGAATTCAAAGGTAATTTTGTTCAAAAAAGTTAATTAGTTGTGGTAAAATAGTAAAAGTCATATCCATGTAAATAAATTTAAAAATAAAGATATTATCGTCCTCAAATTTTATTAATAAAAGATTAAATTATAATAAAAAAATAATACTTTAATAATTTTAAAGTACTTACAAAAATAGAAGTATTCATATTATCAATAATAATAATAATTATATAATATTTAAAGATTATCAAAATTTTATTGATAAATGTGATAATATAATATAATAAAGTAATATGAGATTCGCAAACCTGCAATAATCTCAAACGTCCCTCTACCATATTATCTATGGAGCGTTAAATCAAATGTCGACAGCACATTAAAAGCGTGGGCAAATTTATATTTTTATAATACTTCTCGCAGTAAGTTAATTCAGAAGTACTTACAACTTCGAACTTCAAGAAATTTCGATATCTTTATTGATAGACATTGGGTCCCATTTACAGTAAGACATTACAAATTCTGGCTAAATGGCAGGACACGTTATTTTGACACCTAGACCAACAACCAGATAGACCTTATTAAAGCAAAGGAAGCTTTTCTCGTCAGTCAATGAACTGATAAATCTAAACAAATAAATTGATCAGAGGAAGAAGATCAGAAGACTCTCTCCAACTCAAGACTTGCGGGCGTTGTTCTTTATCTTGCCTGATACTTGAATAATTCATCAATCACGCAGGTACATTACATATCCAGCTTTCCAATTTTTTTTTCTCTTTCTATCTGCAAATGGATTTAGTTTTCTCAATTGTTAATGATAATTTTCATTTATGCATTTTTAGGTTAGATGATGAGTTGGTTTTTGAAGGAAAGCAAACGGCAGACAGAGGAAATATTTCTGTTGAATGGTAAAACTTTATTGAAAGAGTTGATTGCGTCTTCTAATGGTAAGTATAATCCATATCGTAGCTTCACTGATAAAGAGATCAAGATAGCAACAAACAACTATGATCAACAGAATTTTATAAGAGGTAATTGGTGGTATTCATTGTATAGCGGTTTTCTACAAGATCGACCGGTTTCTGTTATAAAGTTTTCAGATAGAAATACCAAATATGGTATTAATGGCATCGTATTTGCATCGCAAATGAGACACAAATTTTTTTTGAAGTTGATTGGATGTTGTTTAGAGACTGAAGCTCCCATTCTAGTTTTTGAACATGTGGAGTATGGGACTCTTGCTGATCGTATTTATCGTTCATGTGAACCGCATTTCGAGCCTTTGTTATTGACACATAGGTTAAAGATTGCTATGGAGATAGCTAATGCAATTGCATATCTCCACTTTGGGTTCTCTCGACCCATTATTTATAGATTGATCGATCCAATGACTATTGTATTCACTGAACAATATGTTGCCAAATTGTTTGATTTTTCATGCTCCATTGCCATTCCAGAAGGTGAAACTCACGTAGAAGATGAAGTGGCAGGAACAAATGGATTTGTAGCACCTGAGTACTTTATGACACGAAAATGCAATGAAAAGGTGGATGTCTATAGCTTTGGTGTATTGCTACTTGTGCTTTTGACTGGTCTCAAAACATATGAGCGTCCCAGTTGGATTACTGAAACTTGTGATGGTTGGAATTTGGAGCATGCTGTGAAAAAATACATTGAGCAAGAGAGTTTTACTGAGGTAGTTGATCCCATAGTTGTTGGTTCTGGACTATCTCCCAAAAAAGAAGAGCAATTGCAAGCATTTGCAGAGCTTGCCTTTAAATGTCTCTCTCCTTCAGGCGAAGACAGACCAACAATGATTGATGTGGCAAAACAACTTAGGCACATTTATAAATCTACTTGTCAATTAATGTCTTAATTTATGTAGTCATTATTACAAAGATGTAAATTTTAATGCATTTATGAAGATTGAGAATGCTCTTGTAATAGACCTTTCATATATATATTGTTATTGATAATTATATTGTTTCTATTTCTATAGAAGAAGTGTCAGCTTTCCAAAGAAAGCTAAGCGTCTTTATAATTACAGAAGGACAAAATCATGATTTTTGACAAAACATAAGAGACTTAACTTAACATTTCAATCTGTTGTCAAGATATTGTGATTTTTCTTTCACCTACTATTTGAGGTGAGTTCGAGTCGACCCATTATTTGAGATAGATAAGAGATAAATCTATAATATCTTTATAGTGCATTGGGATCTCTGTTTTAAAAATTAGATCGGACCGGCCGGTTAGTCTGGTCAGATCGGGACCCGACAACTTCTCCGGTCCGATTCAGGTCATAGGGGGGTTTTGTAATATTTCAAAATTATGAGGGTTAATTTTATAGGGGTGTTTTGAAGATATGTCAAAAGTTTAGGGATTAATTAGAAATTTTTTGGGGTATTTTGAAATAAATAAAAATTTTAGGGACTACTTAACTTTTTAGGGAAATTTTTGTAATATATTAAAATTAAGGGATTAATAATAATTTTTTAAAAATAAAATTGTCGACATCAATGGTCCAACCGGTTGACCCGTGACCCGTACAGTAAAATGGGTTGTCCTCCGATCTGGGTTTTAAAATAATGACGGGGATGTTATATACTTAAAAGGTCACCACATTTAGCTTATTTATCAAGCAGACTTAACTTTGTTTCTAGATAATTATACTGTCAAATCTAGACCATCTATTCACCATTTTATAGTTGAGAAAGAATCCTACTTGCAAATTAATTATATATGTTGTCAAATTTAGACCATCTATTCACCACATGTGGCATAAAGTCTAGAGACCAAAATTGCGCAGAACTAATGCTTCATCGTTGTAAACTCTTGCCACAAAATCATTCCCTGATAAATGTCTACATCCAGTGGAAATAAATATTTTTTAATTTGTTTTTATTATTTTTGTTGTCGCTTCTTGTTAGCCAGAATCTTCTTCCTCCGTATAAGTTGCCTCCTTATTTAACTCTTACTTGTTAATTATGTCTTAATATATGATCATAGTTACATATAAAGTTACGAATTTTAATGTTATGCAAATGAAGGGTGTGGCAATGCCATTGTAATAGACCTTTCCTTCATATAATTTGTTTTGGTATTCATATTGCTTGAAGACAACCACATATGCCTTAATTATTGATTAGACATATACTTAACTCTGTTTCTAAATAATTATATTATCATATCTAGATCATCTATTCACCATATTATACTTTGATCTTGAGGGTAAAGGTCTTTATGTCCCCTAAATGATTGTTCTTTATATATATAATTGTGTTCTCTCTCTCTCTCTCTTTCTTTGAGCTAGTTTTTGGATTTGAATTTACCTAGTCGATGTTACATATCGCTAGCTTTTGGGTTTGAATTCTATCAAACCCCATGTCATATATGAGCTTGAGTTCTACCAAGCTTCTACCAAGCCCAATGTTATATATGAGATTCCCACATGCTTGGAATTTATAGAAAATGTTCTTTTGTTGATGAGATTTATATATAAATTTTGTTTAATCAAAGAAAAAGAATTCTTGATTTATATCTATATACTTTTATGTTATATGTGAGCTACGACAAGATCGGTAGGTGGATCACTTGCTTTCTATGTGGCATGTTACAATGTTACTAGAAGAACCAAATTTTTCCATCATTAACATTTATTTTTTGTTGTTGATTTTTGGCGATTTGAGCCATTTGAATAGGAAGTACAAGTAGCTTGAATAAATCCACAAACTCGTAAAGAGAGATGAGATGAAGAGAAAAACTCTATTGTATTGCTTTAACTTGAATACAATGCTTGAAATGCATGAATTAAACCTAATACTAGCTAGCTTTATATAAAATTTTACAAGTAGATATTATTCAGTATACAAGCAATGGAATGGAATATGGTGTAATAAGACTAGATCCGTACATATCTATTGAGATGAATGATTATGATTAAGTGTACAAGCAATAAAATTCTAAACCTATTCGGTTAGTATGTAGAAAGCTTCTACATATATTCTCTTACATATTCCTTTGATACTTGTAGGTCAAGTTTGGCTCAGGTCTTTTGAGTTGTATATTAGACCTCACATGGACTTGGGCATGAGTCTGCCGTGAGCCCGTGACACTAGGTAGGTAGTACTGTGGCCTTTGATGGATCTTGATGCTATTTATATCACACTATTACAGTATTGCATTAAAGTTAGGGGCAACTTTCCATTCCTTATAATTTGTTTCTTTTGATGAAGCTTAGTGGGACATTAATAAACTGTTTTGAATTTCCTTAATGGCCAAACGACTTGCGCATACCCAAGGTTTGCCGTAACAACAAAGTGATACCTAAAAAGTTTGGAAATGACAAACATGTACCTTTCGTCATGTGCTGTTAGTGATTTCTATTTGTTAATAGTGAAAAGACTAAAATGCCCTTGAAAGTTTGATCTTTTAGTTTTTTATAAATTTAAAAATTTCTAAAAAACCCCCTAGGTTTGCTAATTTAACTAAACACCCCAATATATAAAAGGTTTGTTAAATAACAAAAATACCCCCACCACATGCGCATGATTAACCACCACCGCCAGGGATCTGGCCGAAGCGTGTTACGACGACAGACCGTTGGATATGTGTCGTGTCGTCGATCTAGCCTTTTTCGGCCGGATCCGTGGCGATCCGGCCGGAAAAGGCTAGATCTACGGCCGTGCACTCGGCCTTTGCGCCGAGATGGAGTTTTGCGGCCTCGACGGCCAGATCTAGTCGTAGATATTATTAAGGAATATGGTGTAATAAGACTAGATCCGTACATATCTATTGCGATGAATGATTAGGATTAAGTGTACAAGCAATAAAACTCTAAACCTATTCGGTTCGCCGCAGATGGAGTTTTGCGGCCTCGACGGCCAGATCTAGCCGTAGATATTATTAAGGAATATGGTGTAATAAGACTAGATCCGTACATATCTATTGCGATGAATGATTAGGATTAAGTGTACAAGCAATAAAACTCTAAACCTATTCGGTTAATACGTAGAAAGCTTCTACATATTCTTTTGATACTTGTAGGTCAAGTTTGGCTAAGGTCTTTTGAGTTGTATATTGAAACTCACGTGGACTTGGGCATGAGTCTGCCGTGACACTAGGTAGGTATTGTGGCCTCTGATGGGTTTTGAATTTTGATGCTATTTATTAGGGGTGTTCAGTTCTGGGTACCCTGCACTTTCTGGCTAATGGTGTTTTTCCCTTTATGCATCTGTTAACAGATCTCGAAGATGTCCCCTTTTCAGAAGTGCACCGACCTCTAGCCGCAAGGCAATGCAGTCTGCGGTGTTATGCCCATAGTCGCCGTAGAACTCGCACCACTTGGTCGTGTTCCCTCCTTGCCTCGGGATTGAGCTTGCCTGGCCACTTAACAGTGGGTCCCCTTCCTTTCATAATTGCGATGACTTGGGTTTGTTCAACATTGAGGTTGTACTCCGGCATTTTGTATCGGTTTGATCTGAACTGTCTGTTATCGATTCGTTGGCTGGCGATCATGTGGTTTTCTAACTCTGCCCGTATTACGTGCTAGGGATTGGTAGTGGTGTTCCACTGGTCTGTGCTCTGGCTTCCTGTCATTCCGCTTTCGGTCATACCTTGTGTGAGTTGCTCGGTTTATATCATCTTCCTCCTATCTTATTTGGATCATTGCTCGGGCCAGAGCGTCTTCCATTGTTGTGCAACCCAGCTTCGTAAGTTCTTTGTATAGTTCTCCGTCCGGTAGGAGTCCTTTCCTGAAGGCATCTACAGTTGTCTCGGGGTTACATGATGCGATGAAGATCTTTACTTTGTTGAACCTACTGACATACTCTCTCAGTGGCTCTCCCCTTTTCTAGTATATTCTGTATAGGTCGGCCGACGGTTTCTCTAGTTTCTTGCTGCTGGCAACTGTTCCACAAAGGTGTCGGTGAGCTGAGCGAATGAGTCGACGGATCTATTCGGGAGATTCGTGTACCATTGGAGTGCTGGGCCGGATAAGCTTAAGGTGAAAGTTTTGCACATGCAAGCTTCTCTCAACAGTCGGGGTATTGAGACAGTGAACATCCGCTGCTTGTACGAGGCTATATGATCATCCGAGTCGGTTGTGCCGTCGTAGAGCTTCATTTTGGGGATGGTAAACTTCAGGGGCATGTCAGCCAGGGTGATCTCATCCATAAAGGGTGAATCTATGTAGCAGTGAGGCCCGCTCTTCTTGGTTGGGACCGGCATTCTCGGGATACGTCTCATCATTGCCTCTACATTGGCCAGTCTCTCGGCCAGTACCTATTTCTTAGGAGAAGGGGATACCACTAGGTCATCCCGTTTGAGTGGGTCTGCCATTGTATTCGTCCTCAGCACATTCCGTTGGGTCACCCCTCGCGGTGTAGTCTGATGGGTCATTCCTTCATACACTCCCTGGTAGCCTGGATCTCCGTTCATTCCCTCCAGTTGGATGACTCCCATGGTAACGGTTCTGGTGTTTAGCCCTGCATGAATGGTCAGGGGAGTCGTCTGATAGTCACTAGGCCCGTCAGGATGGAAGGGTTCGAGTGTTGTAGTTTGTATGGTTTAGCCGTTCAACCCGTGAGGGTGAGCCGAGCCGAACAGGGTTTGTGTTGGGGTGGTTGACTGGAGGTGAGGTGGGACAGTAAGGATGGGCTGGTCTTGCGGATGCGGGCTTTTGTCACTAGATTGTCTTAATCTCAAGGCTGGGATGGATCAGCTAAATGGTGTTCTGTTGGCATATCTTTGTCTCCATTAGTCAAGACAAAATCGTCGACCGCTGATAAGCTTAATGGATGCGACCTTTTACCGTAGACCAAGGGTTGATGCTCTAGTGTAGAGAGAGGTTGCATGGGTGGAACAGGGGCATGTAACCGATTGGGAGGTACCTAGCCAGGCAGAAACTCTAGATCATAGAATTGACTCACCTTCTCTTTGAGAGAGTGGTTCTCTGCCCTGATGGATGAGTTTTCGGTCCATATTGCATTATTCTCGGCTTCTAGTGTGGCCACCTTATTTGAATTTTGTTGCATAAGAGCGGTCAGAGCCTCCAGTCTGGCCTCAAGGCCAGGATTAGCGTTGACCGAATTGTCAACCATGGAATGTTCCTCTACGTAGCAAGGTTCATCGAGCTGAATGATTGCTAGAGGCCACATGATAGGCGACAATTTGTAGACGTAAAAATCTACCTGTATGGAAGGGGGGTCTGATCCCGTGAGGTTGAGGCCACTAGCGATCCACTGCACTTGCACACGTAGAGAAACAAACGGGTGAAGCGAACGGGAAACACCAGGGCAGTGTTTGCCATAGGCACTCTGACGCTCAAGTCAACAAGGCTGAAAGAGGCTAGTATAGTGAGGGCTAGGGAGTAAAGAGGTTACCGGAAGTCTAGTTGAGGACCGTGACTACGGCGGTGACGTGAAGCTCTCAAGTCAGAGCTTCGGGTGTGAAGGTGTAATGTAATGTGTCTTCTGAGAGGGCTGACCTCTACTTATATAGTGACTATCTGATCTCCCAACCTTGGTGGGAGTAGGAGTCCTAGTGTGACTTTGATACGAACCCTCGAGGAGTTAGGGCGATGGTGAGTTGTCTTACCAGTGTTCGAATAGGAAGGTGATCCCGAACAGGAAAGTGACCTCGAATAGAAGATTGATCAGGAATAGGAAAGTGATCTGTAGGGGCCATGGGCTCTGAACTCACTCATAGGTCCAGGAAGTGAGCTGCGAGTGGGAGGCTTGTGCCCAGATGGTTTGGGTCGGCTGTATCTCAAATCAAATGGGCCCAATCCGGATTGAATCGCATTTGGATTGGGCCTGGTTTCTTGTACACTGTCAGGCCCATTTTCCTATTTGGACCAAGGATAATTTTTGGCCCTAACAAGGTGCAAGCACATAATTTAGCTGTGGAAGATGTAGATGCAAAAACTATCAATACATCAGTTGGTCCTATTTTGACATTGGAGCAGTGTAACCACATTTTGTAGTTGATGGGAAAGGAGAATGTTAATCCTTCGGATTCTTCAGTTGCAAATCTGGCAGGTACTTTCAATAGTACTCATAATGCTTTATTTTCCTATTTAAATAGTAATGCTTGGATTATAGATACAGGGGCTACTGATCATATGACATGTAATTACTCCATGATACAATCCCCTATTACCATAAAGCCTTCCTCAAAATCACTTGTAGGATTACCCGATGGAACTAAAACTCACATTGCACATATAGGTTCTGTTATTTTGGACAATGGTATGCACCTTTCAAAAGTCTTACATATACCAGCCTTTAAACACAACCTACTTTCAGTCTCAAAATTTACAGCCTCTAATAATTGTGCTATCAATTTTTACCCTGATTTCTGTCTAATTCAGGATCTTTACAATGGCAAATTAAAGGGGATTGGTAAGCATAACTAAGGCTTGTACTTTCTTGATCCAATGTCACAAAACTCTATATTGTCAAACTTAGATATATCAAATAAGGTTGTTTGCAGTGTTTCAAATCAATTTTCAGCAGTGTCTTGTTCAAACAATAATGTACCCTTCAATTTACAGTTGAATAAAAGTGTTGATTCACCTGGTTCTTTTATGGTTACCAATTATTCTACTAATATTGAATTGTGGCACCAAAAGTTAGGGCATGCTTCTTATACAATTTTGCATCATATGAATGGACAACTACATGTGTCTAACCCTCCTCACTGCCATGTTTGCCCATTAGCCAAACAGACCAAGGTTCCTTTTCCTCACAGTCACTCAAATTCTAGCCGCATATTTGACCTATTACATGTCGATGTTTAGGGTCTATATAGGATACCAACACATGGAAATGCTAGGTATTTTCTTACCCTAGTGGATGACTATTCTAGAGTAACCTGATTATTTTTAATGCAGTATAAATCTGATGTGTTTACTACCATCAAACATTTTCTTCAAATTGTACATACCTAATATCATTTTACTCCCAAATGTATTAGGAGTGATAATGGTCTTGAATTCTTTAATAAAGCTTGTCATGATCTATTTACTAGCACGGGGATTATACACCAGAGTTCATGTGCCTATTCTCCTCAACAAAATGGGATTGTTGAGAGGAAACATAGACATATTCTTGAAGTAGCTGGAGCTTTAAAGTTTCAATCTAACATGCCAAGTCATTTTTGGGGATATTGTGTGCAAATAGCGGTGTATCTTATTAATAGGTTTTCTTCTTCCATTTTAAAAGGGTTATCTCCTTTTGAGAAATTTTTTGGTAAACCTCCTTCATTGGATGACCTGAAAGTATTTGGTTGTTTTGTTTATGCTACCATCCTCACCTCTAAAGACAAGTTATCACCTAGATCTAATCCTTGTGTGTTTTTGGGTTATTCATTGACTCAAAAAGGATACTTGCTCTATAACCTTTCATCTCATAGTGTCATAGTTACAAGAGATGTTATTTTTCATGAAACAATATTTCCTTTCACTTGGTCCAAATCTACACAAAAACCTTTTCCCATTGATACAGATTTCCTTGATATTGAGTCCACCTCTTCTGTTATACCTGTCTAGAATTCAGAACCTATAGACCATATTAATTCCCCTACTCATCACCAAACTTTAGACCTTACAGCACCTCATACTGCCTCTTTAAATGGCCAACATCATTCCCTCGTTTCTCACCCAAATTCAAACCCTACAGTACCTCATACTGCCTCTTTAAATGACCAGCATCATTCCCCTGTTTCTCACCAGCATTTACCACCCATCAGAAAATCCAATAGACCTACAAGACCTCCCATTTGGACCACAGATTTCATGTGTCCCTCTATCAAACCTTCCCCTACACCAATTTTACATCATATCCTATTTCCAATTATGTGTCATATGATCATATTTCCCCTACTTACAAAGCTTACTTAACAACTAAACATTTAGTAGAACCTTCATCCTTTTCTTTAGCATCTCAAGATCCTAATTGGGTGGTTGCAATGCAAAAAGAAACACAGGCTTTAGAGCTAAATAAAACCTGGTCTCTAGTACCTTTATCCCCTGGTAAGACTCCAATTGGTTGTAAATGGATTTATAAGCTCAAGTATAGAGCTGACGGTTCTTTCGAAAGATATAAGGCTCGACTTGTCGCTAAGGAATACACTAAAAAAGCTGGCATTGATTATGCAGAAACTTTTTCTCTTGTGGTCAAAATGGTCACCATTCGAACCACTTTATCCCTAGCTTCTATGTATAATTGGCCTTTATACCAAATGGATGTTGACAATGCATTTCTATAAGGTGATTTACAAGAGGAAATCTATATGAATCTACCTCAAGGTTTTGCAAAGCGGGGGCCCAGGCCCGCAGGGGTGGGGGGGGGGGGGGGGGGCGCAGCAAAAGGAGGGGCAAAATATTGTTTGTAAGTTGCACAAGTCATTTTATGGTTTAAAACAAGCTTCTAAAGCTTGGAATTATAAGCTTACACAAGCTTTAATTGTTGGAGGTTTTACTCAATCTAAGGCTGATTATTCTTTGTTCATTAAAAGAATTGATTATCACATTGTGTTAGTGTTAGTATATGTGGATGACATTGTCATCACAGGGGACAACGTTGATATGATCCATCATACCAAGAAGCCTCTACAGTCTAATTTTAAGCTGAAGAATTTAGGGATGCTGAATATTTTTTGGGTTTTGAGGTGGCTAGATCGTGTAAAGGGATCAATTTGTGTCAAATATGCTCTTGAGCTCATATCTGAATCTGGGTTATCTAGCTCTAAACCTTCTGTAGTTCCAATGGAGTCCACTTTGAAGTTAACATCTGCTGCTTATGATGAATGTTTTCCTTCTGGCAATGATCCACTACTTGCTGATCATAGCATCTATCAACGGTTAGTGGGTAAGGTGTTATACTTATGCATGACAAGACCAGATTTGAGTTTTTCTGTCAATCTATTAAGTTAGTTCATGCATAATCCCAAGCAATCACATATGAATGCAACCCTTAAGGTAGTTAAATACATCAAGACAGCTCCAGGTTTGGGTTTATTTTTCCCAACTAAGAATCATATGGATTTATCAGCCTTTTGTGACTCGAATTGGGCATCTTGCCTCATGACAAGGAAATCACTTACAGGTTATTGCATTTTCCTTGGAAAATCCTTAATTTCGTGGAAGTCTAAAAGGCATGCCACTGTTTTCAAGTCCTCCTTCGAAGCTGAGTACAGGGCCATGGCCTCTACTATGTGTGAAATTCTTTGGCTCATACAACTTTTTACTGAACTTGGATTCACTAGTCTACTTCATGTTCCCCTTTACTGTGATAATCAAGCTGCCAACCACATTGCATCAATCCCATCATTCATGAAAGGACCAAACACATTGACATTGATTACCACATTGTGAGGGAACAACTCAAGATAGGTATGATCAAAACTGCTCATGTTCCATCCTCATAACAGCCTGCTGATCTTCTAACAGTAGAGTAATTCTGCAGTAGAGTTAGTTGGAAGTCTGTTTACTGTTAAGATAAACTTTGGTTAGATGTTAACTATAGTTAATTATGTTGAGTTACTGTGTAAGTATAAAACACTGTACAACTCCAGAATTGATAAGTAATATACACGAAGATACATTCTCTTTAAAACACCTCTTTTGCAACTGTATTTTACTCTTCAACAAATCATTTATTTCTTAGAAATGATTTAAAACAACCCTATAAATATTAAACCCCATTAAAAATATCAAACACCTTTACAAATCATATAATTTGAGATAAGTTTATAATATTGAATAAAATGAAACAGTAAAAGTGAATTCTATTATTGAATGACTTGAAAGATGATAAGTTTGATCTTCTCTCCCCTTGGTACATCAAAATTAATAGCTTCTACTTCTAGGGTGTTCTTAAATGCATTAAATTTCTGTCGTCTTTTAAATTAAGCAAGGCTGTGGCGAGCATGGTGGGTAATTCTCCTCAAAAGGATAGAAAAGAAGCTGATTAAAGCATATGAAAAGAAGTAGACTACAACTGCCGGTGTGGCCTTTAATCTTTTCTTTTAATTTGATAAGTCGATTCTTTACAGACACATTGGTGGGTCATTAATTCCACTTACAAAAGCATAGCAAACGTGCTTGAGAGGAATTGGGAAATAATGCTTTCTGGGTGAATTAATGACATGTTGCCACCCAAAGTTTACCTTAATTAATTTTCTCACTCATAAACTTTAAAATTGTTAAATTCAGATGCTAGTTTTAACAATAAAAAGAGATTTTTGTCAATTCGCATAATATATATTGTTGATACGTGATTTTGATACCAACTAAACGTATGTATGAAATATTGAGTTGACCCAGAAGACACACGTGAATGGGAGTATTGAACTAAGTAAAAGATGAAGAACGGTATTTAATGTGGTTCGGATGCTTAAACAAGTGAATCCTACGTCTATTGGAATTGTATTGATATATTATAGATCAGGTCGCGTCTCGCGAGCTGACTTACAAGAGGTTACAAGAGAGAGAGAATATATATATATGCTATTCCAGAGAGAAATTAGTCAATCTCTCAGACGGGAGAGGAACCCTCTATTTATAGTGGGATGAATTGAGGTAATGATTACTAAATCAGGGAGTAGGTCAGATTGCTACGCAAATTTTTCCTTGCATCCCATTATTCACGTACTCTAGTGATTTACTCGACTCTTGTAGGGATTGGACACGTCGATCGCCCCTAGCCTTTCACCAACCTGGCGCACATCTACTGCATTGGCAGGAACATGCCGCTTGTGTCAGCGTGTGATGTGGCTTCGTCTGAATGGCTGCTAGATTTACCTAAGCTGTGGCCACTTATGCTGACAGGGCCCTACATCAGCCCTATTTTTCCAAGCATTACATATATTAATAAATGTATTTGTTTTCACTACTTTCCACTTATGTCTAAAAAATTTCAGGTGTTTAGATTATTTGTTTTTCTACATTAAAAAAGTTAACAATTGTTACTTAAATTTGAATATGAAAATAATGATAATAAAGATCCAATTAAATTACTAATTCATCCTTATATTACTATTAAATACGCATAGCTTTTACACTATATTCTGAAATATATTACCTCCATTAATAATTAAATTAAAAAATTCATAATTGGTGAATATTTAAATTGACAATTGGTTGCCGATGACCCGTTGCCGATAACCGGCTTCCATCGTTGGAGAGAATCCAACAACAAAATTGATACCAAAAGATGCTCTGGAGCTAATCTACACATCCAAGTAATTTTCCGCCATTTTTGGCCTTTCGTGCGCCATTTCGATGGCGGCAAGTGGGTGGGTGGGGGTGATAGCTTGGGTGAGTTGCAATTTGTTTTGAATTCAAAGGTAATTTTGTCTAAAAAAATTAATAAGTTGGGGTGAAATAGTAAAAACCATATTTATGTAAATAAATTTAAAAATAAGGGTATTATTGTCATAAAATTTTATTAATAAGGAATAGAATTGTAATAAAAAAGATTACTCTGGTAATCTAAGAATACCTAAAAAAATAAAAGTAATCAGATTACTTCCAATATTACTAACAATAACTACAATTAATATTTAAAAATTATCAAAATCTTATGTCATTTGATAATCAAATATGATAATAAAGTAATATAAGATCTCATAATTCCAATAATCTCAGCCAAACACCCTTTTACAATATTATCTATGGAGTGTTAAATCAAACGTTATATTTTTATAATACTTTTTGGGAATTCTGGCAGTAAGTTAATTCAAAAGTACTCACAACTTCGAACTTGAGGAAATTTTGATATCTTTATTGATAGACATAGGGTCCCATTTACGTAAGACATTGCACATTCCGCTAAGCTAAATGGTAGGACACGTTATTTTGACACCTAGACCCCACTAACACTAGGCTGTTCAAATAACAACCAGATGAATCTGGTCAAAGCAAAGGAAGCTTCCTTATCTTGGTTGTGGAAATTTCAGATTCCTAGTGGGTCAACTTTTCTCGTCAATAAATGAACTGATGAATGTAAATTAAACAAATTGATCAAGATAGTTGAGGAAGAAGATCAGAAGACTCTCTCAAACTCAAGCATCGCGGGCGTTGTTCTTTATCTTGCCTGATACTTGAATATTTCATCAATCACACTGGTAAATTACATATCCAGCTTTTCAATTTTTTTTTTCTGTGTCTATCCGCTAATGGATTTAGTTTTCTTAATTGTTAATGACAATTTTAATTTATGCATTTTTAGGTTAGATGATGAGCTCATTCTTGAAAGGAAGCAAAAGGCAGAAACAGGAACGATTTCTGTTGAATGGTAAGATTTTATTGAAAGAGTTGATTGCATCTTCTAATGGTAAATATAATCCAATTCGTAGCTTCACTGATAAAGAGATCAAGATAGCAACAAACAATTATGATCAACAGAATATTATAACAAAGGAGGTCATATATTCACTATACAAAGGTTTTCTACAAGATCGACCCGTTTCTGTTATGAAGTTTTCACCTGATTTCTATGATCAAGCCGCATTTGGTATTAATAGCATTGTATTTGCATCGCAAATGAGTCACAAAAATATTTTGAAGTTGATTGGATGTTGTTTAGAGTCTGAATTTCACATTCTAGTTTTTGAATCTGTGGAGTATGGGACTCTTGCTAATCATATTTATCGTTCACGTGAGCCGTACTTTGAGCCTTTGTTATTGACACATAGGTTAAAGATTGCTATGGAGTTAGCTAATGCAATTGCATATCTCCATTTCAAGTTCCCTCGACCCATTGTTTTTAGAATGGTCAGTCCATTTACTATTGTATTCAATGAAAAATATGTTGCCAAATTGTGTGATTTTTCAAACTCCATATCCATGCCAGAAGGTGAAACTCACATAGAGGAATCAAAAGATAGGATTATAGGAATAGGGGGATTTTTTGCACCCGAGCGTTTTACAACACCGAGATTTAATGAAAAGGTGGATGTCTATAGCTTTGGTGTTTTGCTACTTGTGCTTTTGACAGGTCTCAAAACACATGAGCCTCCCAGTTGGATTACTGAAACTCGTCTTGATTGGAATTTGGAGCATGCTGTGAAAAAATACATTGATCAAGAGAGGTTTACTGAGATAGTTGATCCCATAGTTGTTGGTTCTGGACTATCTCCCGAAAAAGAAGAGCAGTTGCAAGCATTTGCAGAGCTTGCCTTTAAATGTCTCTCTGATTCAGCCGTAGACAGGCCAACAATGATTGATGTAGCAAAACAACTGAGGCACATTTATAATTCTACTTGTCAATTAATGTCTTAATTTATGTACTCATTATTACAAAGATGTAAATTTTCATGCATTTATGAAGATTGAGGATGCCCTTGTAATATATATATATTGTCTCTATTTCTATAGAAGAAATGTTAGCTTTCCAAAGAAAGCCAAGCGTCTCTATAACTACAGAAGGACAAAATTATGATTTTTGACAAAACATAAGAGGCTTAACTTAGCATTCCAGTTTGTTGTCAAGATACTGTAATTTTTCTTTTACCCACTATTTGAGGTGGGTTCGCATCGAAGGAGACGCGTTCTGAGACCCACTATTTGAGATGGGTAAGAGATAAATCTACAATATATTTATAGTACGCCGGGATGTTATATACTTAAAAGGCCACCACATTTGGCTTATTGATCAAGCAGACTTAACTCTGTTTTTAGATAATTATACTGTCAAATCTAGACCATCTATTCACCATTTTATAGTTAAGAAAGAATCCTACTTGCAAATTAATTATATATGTTGTCAAATCTAGACCATCTATTTCTGGATAATTATATACAATGTCAAATCTAGACCATCTATTCACCAGATGTGGCATAAAGTCTAGAGACCAAAATTGGGCAGAACTAATGCTTCATCGTTGTAAGCTCATGCCACAAAATCATTCCATGATAAATGTTTACATCCAGTGGAAATAAATACATTTTTAATTTGTTTTTATTATTTTTGTTGTCGCTTCTTGTTAGCCAGAATCTTCTTATTCTTTTGTGGGACGGGAAGAGTAGGTTGTCATTCGGTCCTGGGCGAAGATGAAAATTTATCTTTTTTGGCTCTTGTGAAGAAATACTTTGGAAAGAATAGGCTTGAGGAGATAGTAGATCCCATAATTGTTGGAGAATAGTACATGGATCCTATATAAATTGCCTAAGGATAGAAAGGTAATTGGTTGCAAATGGGTGTTCAAAAGAAAGTTGCAGGCAGACGAGACAATTGCAAAGTATAAGGCGAGACTCATTGCAAAGGGATTCTCGCTGATTGAGGGTGTTGATTTTGGTGAGATTTTCTCTCCTGTGGCCAAGTTAACATCAATCAGGTATGTTCTATCTATTGTTGTTGCGTTTGATCTTGAAATTGAGCAACTTGATGTAAAGACGGCATTCTTACATGGAGATTTAGAGGAGGAAATTTACATGAGGCAACCTGAGGGGTTTGTATGTAAAGGGAAGGAGGACTTGGTGTGTAGGTTGAGGAAGTCTCTGTATGGGCTCAAACAATTGAAAGAATCAGCATGCATGAAGAGTGGTGGAGATGGAGAATGAAAGCATGAAAGCATGGATTCTAAAAACCGGTTTTCAAACAAAGCTTGGAAAAGAGATTATACCTACTCCTTTGCTTTGGATTGATGAAGATCAGCCTCAAAGTAATGAGACCTCCACACTTTAACACCACCTTGAGAGGTTTAGAGAGTGGTCGTGGCTTTTAGAGAGAGTTTTGGTTTTGCTTTGAGTGAACAATGTGTGTTATGAACAAAAATGCAACCTTTTGCATTTATATATACTTGGGCAATTTTGCAATTATTTATTTTTCACTTCCAAGCCCAATAAAATCTTATTTTATAAAGGGACCCCACGAATTTAATATGCTACCCTTTGAATAATCAATATTATTCAAGGACCCATGTAAACTAAACTAGTTTACATTAACAACCCAAAAATTTACCTCTTTTTACCCTTTAACTATTAAAAGGTTATTTTTGTTCATCTCATTATCTTAACACTTTAAGATATAATAATTAAATATAATTAATTATTGCTTGACCATTTTAACCCTTAAAATGTCACAAATGATTTCTATGTAACTATTACTATAGAAATCCCATTATTACCCTCGGAAGGTGCTAGCCCTCTTCGGATAATCATTTCTCTTTCTCATCCTTCTCTAACTTCCCAAGGCTATTGGTGTGACCATGTAGGTCCACCGTGGATTAGCCAGTGAGTTCTCGGATGAATCGAAAACTGTCCAGGAGGCCCAACGACTATGGTAAACATCTAGCAATGTGCCATAGTCCCTAAACCACGATGAAGAAATACTTCATCAAACCCATTTCAGATCATACGTACCATGCAGGTAAAGTCCCTCCATTGAGATATCCTAATCGAGTATGGATTCATGGAACGTCAAAATCCTAAACTCGATCTTCTACCGAATTGTCGATCAATATGTTCGGAACTTGTCATCACAAACTTACTTTTGTATGACTAATAATAGACTCTGGCCAGAGATTCAGTTTTCCGACATTTATCGATGTTCGTCTAGGAACTCGAATCCGAATGGAGTCAGCGGTACTCTCGATCCTATATTTTCGAGTCAATGGATCCCCTATTGACTATCGTTCGTTTCCGCATATGAACAACGCATGACCAAATAGGCTTTATTGTACGAAACACGATTAGTCTCGTACTTATACACCGTATGAACCATACGCATCCATATCGGATCCGACTACAATGTCTCAGGTCAAAGGACTACATCGTGCACTGATATAACCAAACGATAAATCATTGACTACATGCTTTTCCAAGTGATTTGTCGTTATTCGGTCACGTTCGAAAAAGCTTCACCAACCAGTTAATCCATACCAATGCCCCGGTGACATGACTATCATCGTCATCCGTACTTATATCAACTCATGATATCTTTCGGAAGCATCCGGTATGCCTACTGTACAATATAGTTGCCCAAATTTATATTGCTTCCGTAGGGAACCCTTTTCGATAATTCATTTACCTATTAAATGAATCATCTGGACAATTCATATACATACTTTATTTTAAATGCATGACTGAATAAAGGAAGCAATTTACATATATGAATTGAGAACTCTTTCTTCTATTATTTATGATATATATAGATACAAGACAAAATGCTCTGAAACCGACAACACGAATGGTTTCTAGGGCATACACTAATATACACTAACAACAATCACC
Organism: Pistacia atlantica; assembly: GCA_026229545.1. NCBI lineage: Eukaryota > Viridiplantae > Streptophyta > Magnoliopsida > Sapindales > Anacardiaceae > Pistacia > Pistacia atlantica. Next base: position 2,636,849 of record CM047909.1, on the reverse strand, counting down.
AAGGATGTGGTACCAAAAGTTCGACTCCTATGTTCTTCAGCATGGTTTTAGCCGCAGCAACGTGGATCACTGTGTGTACGTAAAAAGGTTAGAAAATGTCTTTGTTATTTTAACCTTATATGTAGATGATATGTTGCTAATAGGGAATAGCAAGGAGTTGATAAATTCTGTGAAGGGTTTGTTGGCTACACAATTTGACATGAAGGATCTTGGGGCTGCAAATTTTATTTTGGGTATGCAAATTACTAGAGATCGTTAGAGTTGTAAATTGTGGTTAGGGTAGAGAAAGTACATCAAAGAGGTGTTGAAGAAATTTAACATGGTAGACTGCAAACCTGTGAAGACTCCTATGACTTTGGGAGTGAAACTGTCTACTGATCAGTGCCCTAAGTCTGAGGAAGATGCTGAAGAAATGACACATGTGTCGTATGTAAGTGCTATAGGTAGTTTGATGTATGCCATGGTGTGCACGCGACCCGATATTGCACAAGCAGTGGGAGTTTTGAGTCGTTTTATGTCAAATCCTAGTAAGGAGCATTGGAGTGCTGTAAAGAGGGTTCTTAGATATCTTCGTGGGACCTCGGATTTATCATTATGTTATGGAGGCATGGCGACTGGGGATGAGCTAGATGTGATAGGTTTTGTGGATCTTGATTGGGGAGGTGATCTCGATAGTAGGCGTTCCCACAAGTGGGTATGTATTCTCTTTATTTGGTGTGCTGTTTGTTGGATGAGTAAAAGGCAAAGTACTGTGGCTTTGTCATCGACTGAGGCAGAATACATGGCATTGACACATGTTGGCAAGGAAGCTATGTGGCTTCGAAGATTGAGTTTAGAGCTTGGTTTCAAGCTTGATGTTGTGAAGATTGGATGTGACAATCAAGGGGCTATTTACTTAGCCAAGAATCCTGCCTTTCATTCGCGATCAAAACACATTGACATACAATACCATTTCATCAGGCAAAAGATAGAGGAAAAATTGGTGTTGTTAGAGAAGGTTGATACACTTGTTAATGCTGCAGATTTTCTTACCAAGGCTGTGAGCTTAGCAAAGTTTACATGATGTGTTGATGAGGTATGCCTTCATTGTGTGAAGTATTCGCCAAGTGGGAGAATGTTGGAGTTGTCGACTACTTCAGCATTAATGGGTAACGGAGACGCACTCGGGGGTCCCGTAGGCGGTTTTGGGCTTTTTCATGTATAACCGATGTAGGATTTCTTTTAAGTTACTAATTCCTTTTTGGGTAGGGCTTAGGAATAGGAATCCTTGTAAAACTAGGTTTAATCTCTTAAACCTAGTATATAATCATACTTTTCTCTTGTTATGTGTGTGAGAGCAATTCATCCATTGTAAACGAGAGAGGTGAGGCATACTGCAATAATATTGACTCAGTTGGACGTAGCCCACATTGGGTGAATCAGGGTAAATCGCGCGTATTATTTTCTTTGTTTACTGTTTGATTTGTTTTACTATTATATTTTGTTCCTGTTGTTGTCTCTATTTCGTTCACTTCAGAGCTATTGAGAACAGAGGATACTGTTTTTGTTTTCAGATTTTCATTCTTGATTAGGGTTTCAACACAAATGCAGTATATAATTTTTGGTGTTGTTCTTTGTGTTTTCATGAGTATTAGTGAATCTTAGCCTTTACATACATTGTTTCTTTTATCTGTTTTTGTTTTCATTTTTGTGGCTTGGATGCATGTACTCGGATTTGATGATAGAGTTTTAGATATCTTTGTGTTTTTATGCTTCAAAAATGATCTTTGATTAGGTTGAAACTCTGAGAAGAAGAAGAGAAAAAAGCAACATCTAGTAAAAAGAGAAGCAAAGATGGGGAGATCGTGCTTTCCAAAATGTAGATTGGGAAGAATAATGGGTTGGCTTCAGATTGTGCTTGGAGGTCTTGTTATAATTGTAAGCCTATCGAGTTTCTTCAAGTTCTACTCAGCTGGATTTTTCATTCACAATGAAGATATATGCTGCCATAGAGGTATATGATGTGTTTGATATTGGGGCATTGAATGATAAGAGTTGGGGGAGTACTAAATCGGATGGAAAGCCTGCAAGAAAAGCTTGAGAACAATGGAGAAGGAGAAAGCGATTAGGCCTCTTTATGCTGCTCATATTTCTCTTAGACATATTTGGTTACCTAAAGCTATAGCCGGCGGTGGACCATGCCGTGCCTAAAAATATAAGGCCTGTTATGCCATGGGTCATGCCAAGGCCCACAAAAATTCGTGTCTTGTCGTACCGTGTTGGCCCACCAAATCTAAAGGCCTATGGCATGACCTGCTATATATCGTGTGGCGCCGTGGGCCGGCCTGCATGCTTTGTAAATTTTTTTAATAATTTATAAATTATGGTAATTTTGATTTATTATATATAGTTATTATAAAAATATTTTATATGTTATATTTAGTGACATTTTGTATTTGTATTAATTAAAAAAACATACAATCATTATGAAATATAATAAAATAATTAGACATTGAAATATTAATTGAATTTCAACACTTTTTATTACTTATAAATTATAATTATAAATTACATATACAAACTTAGAAATTAGAATTAAAAATTATCATACATCTTCATTTTCATTAATTTAAAAAATATTGATTTTTATTTTTTTTCGTGCCATGCCGTGCCGGCCCACGTGCATTTTTTAAGGTCCATGGCACGGCCCACATGATTATGGGTCATGTCGTGCGATGCTTTTTTTTGTATCGTGCCTTTTGCCATCGGTCGACATGGCCCACAGCCGACTAGGGGTGCATTTTTCGGGGGAACCAGAACTAAAACCGCACAGTGTATGTTCCCAAAAAATGGAACCGGAACCAGAACAGCACAGTACAGGTTCTTAAATTCAAGGAACTGGAACCTAAAATACAGGTTCCGGTTCCTTTCCCGGGTACCCTGTAAAAAATCAATTACCCCCTATTAGTTTAAAAAATGACAAAAATACCTTAAAAGTTTACAAATACACCCCTAACAAATTTTAGTTACTCATTCATTTGTGTCTAATGTAACTCATAAATCCTCTAATCTCTAGGCAATACTTGAATTCAATCAATTCATCAAAATTCACATAAAATTTCTCAATCAAAACCAAGACACAAATAATTTTTCATCTGTAAATTGTTAATTTAATGTTATAAATTGTTAATGTTTAAAATGTAATATAATAATATTGTAATTAATTAAGTAATTATTTAATTATAATGTAATGTTATAATTAATTAAGTAATCATGTTATACATGTATAATTAATTAAATTTCTAATTATTTAATTAAATATTGTACTAATGTTTGTAATGTAATGTTATAATTAATTAAGTAATCATACTATAAATTTATAATGTAATGTTACAATTAACTGGATTTTTTAAACATTTAATTAAGTAATGTACTAATGACTAATGTAGTAAATTAATAATGTTTATAATGTAATGTTATAAATTTATAACTAATTAACTAATCATTTAACTGTGTAATGCTATAATTAATTAAGTGATCATAATATAATAAAATGTAATGTAGTAATGTTATAATTAATTACGTAATAATTTAATTAAGTAATCATTTGTTTATAATGTAATGTTACAATTAATTAAGTAGTCGTACTATAAATTTATAATGTAATATTAATATGTTATAATTAATTAAATTTCTAATCATTTAATTAAGTATTGTGCTAATGTTTATATAGTAAATTACTAATGTTTATAATATAATGTCATAATCAATTAAACAATCATTTAATTATATAATGTCATAATTAATTATGTGATCATATTATAATGTAATGTTATAATGAATTAAGTAATCATACTATAAATTTATAATTTAATATTGTAATTAATTAAATTTCTAATCATTTAATTAATATACTAATGTTTATAATAGAATGTTATAATTGATTAAGTAATCATACTATAAATCTATAATGGAATGTTATAATTGATTAAGTAATCATACTATAACTCTATAATGTAATGTTATAATTAATTAAAATTTTAATTATTTAATTAAATAATGTAATAATGTAGGAAATTACTAATATTTATAACGTAATATTATAAATTTATAACTAATTAAGTAATCATTTTACTATGTAATACTATAATTAATTAAGTGATCATAATATAATGTAATGTAATAATGTTATAATTTAATTAATAATTATTTAACTATAATATAATGTTTAATTAATTAAATTTTTAATCATTTAATTAAGTAATCATTTGTTTATAACGTAATGTTATAACAAATGTTTATAATATAATATCAGAATCAATTAAATAATCATTTAATTATGTAATGTTATAATTAATTATATAATCATACTATAATAAATTAAGTAATGATACTGTGAATCGTTAATATAATATTATAATTAATTTGTTTATAATAGAATGTTATAGTTAATTAAGTAATCATTTAATTATAATGTAATATTATAATTAATTAAGTAATCGTACTATAAATTTATAATATAATGTTATAATTAATTAAATTTCTTATTATTTAATTAAGTATTGTGCTAATGTTTATATAGCTAATTACTAATGTTTATAATATAATGTCATAATCAATTAAGCAATTATTTAATTATGTAATGTTATAATTGATTATGTGATTATACTATAATATAATGTTCTAGTGAATTAAATAATCGTACTATAAATCTTTAATGTAATATTATAATTAATTGAAGTTTTAATAATTTAATTAAGTAATGTAATAATGTAGTAAATTACTAATGTTTATAATGTAATGTTATAAATTTATAACCAATTAAGTAATCATTTAACTATGTAATGCTATAATTAATTAAGTAATCATAATATAATGTAATATAATAATGTTATAATTTAATTAAACAATTATTTAACTATAATATAATGCTTAATTAATTAAATTTCTAATCATTTAATTAAGTAATCATTTGTTTATAATGTAATATTATAATTAATGTTTATAATATAATATCATAATCAATTAAATAATCATCTAATTATGTATTGTTATAATTAATTATGTAATCATACTATATAATCAAATGTTACAATGAATTAAGTAATCATACAATAAATATTTAATATAATATTATAATTAATTTGTTTACAATAGAATGTTATAATTAATTAAGTAATTATTTAATTAATATTACAATTAATTAAGTAATCGTATTGTAAATTTATAATTTAATATTATAATTAATTAAATATCTAATCATTTAATTAAGTATTGTACTAATGTTTATGTAGTAAATTAGTAATTACTAATGTTTATAATATAATGTTATAATCAATTAAGTAATCATTTAATTATGTAATGTTATAATTAATTATGTGTTTATACTATAATGTAATATTACAATGAATTAAGTAATCATATTATAAATATTTAATATAATATTATAATTAGTTAAATTTTTAATATTGTATTAATATTTGGAATAAAATGTTATACTCCCTCTGTTTCTCTTTAAAAGTCGTTTTAACCTTATAATTTTTTTCCAAAATAAATGTCATTTGGCCAAATGCATCCCTCTCTCTCTTTCTCTTTCTCGAAGTATGCCCCTATCTCCTTTCTCTCTTTCCCTCACCCCTCATCTCCTCTCTCTCTCTTTCTCTTTCTCTTTAAAACCCATTTATTTTCCATCAATCATCATTGCCATTTCCAGCAAAGAGCAAAGAGAAAATTTTTTTTACATTAAAATATTAATTTATTAAAAAGCATGTAATGACTTAAAACGACTTTTAAAGAGAAATGGAAGGAGTAATTAATTAAGTAATTATATTATAAATATATAATATAATGCTATAATTAATTAAATTTCTAATTATTTAATTAAGTAATATACTTAATATTATAAGTCAATTAATTAAGTAGTAATCATTTAACTATAATGTAATGTTATAATTGATTAAGTATGATATTTAACTAATAATTAAATTTATTAATGTTTATTAATTTATCATATATAATTAATTAATTGCTAATTTACTGTAGATATACTTAGAACTTGATAATTGAAGTAAATAACTAAATATATTATTATTCAATCAAATATACTATTTTATTCAAAAATAATTATTTTAATAACATTAAAACACTTTTAATTAGATCATAATTCTAATTATACACTTAATTAATCAAAACTTTAATATTAATATATTATAATATATTAAAGTTTTTAATATGGTGTAGTTTATATGTAATAAGTATCATTGTATATTTATTTAATTAGGGGTGCGTTTGGTTTAGTATTTTGGATAGGATTTTAGGGATAGTATTGGGTTATTGGATATGGGAGTATTACGAGGTAAATTTTAAAAATTTATAAAAAAGCCCTTAGGTTTACTAATTTAACTAAAGACCCTAACATGTAAAATGACAAAAACACCCCCACCACTCGCTCACGATTAAGGCCACCACCATAGGAATAGCGCAAAAATTCGTTACGGACACGACTTGTCGGATCGTGCCGTAACACATCGTTATGGCCTTTTCCGGCTAGATCCATGGTGGATCGGCGGAAAAGGCGATCTGATTTTTATGGCGTCGTTTGCAGGAAAAGGCCAAGCAGCGGCCATCTTTGGCCGTCGGCCGGACGGCCAAAGATGTGGCGATCGTTTTCGGTCAACGGCGGACCAAGATTTGGCCGTCGTTGAGCGTCAACGGCGGCCATTTCTTTGGCCGTCGGCGGCGGTGATCAACCTTTTCCAGGCCGGATCAAGTGGTGGATCTGGCCGGAAAAGGCCCGCACGATGAACTTCCAGGCCATTTCAGGTGGAAGTTTGGCCGTTATACATTCCGCTATCACCAGAGGCGGTTGGTTAGGAATCGAGTGAGTTGATGGGGGTGTTTTTGTTAATTTTTAAACTTTTTTTTCAGGGGGTATTTAGTGAAATTAATAACCTTATGGGGTTAAAATGTAATTAAAAAAAATAGGGTAATATTTTGAGAATATTGTACCAAACGCTATTTGAAAAATAGGATCCAGAATAGGGATAAAAATATTAAACCAAACGCATACTAGGTTATTCTAAAATTTTAACTTTTTCTATTTTAAATATTTTATATGTAAAATAATGAAACCCCCCATTAGTCACAAATATTTCATTGGAGCCCAGGTTCCAAAACAGGTTCCAAAATAGGTCCAAAAATCGGTTTCAAACAGGTTCAGGTACCTATTACAGGTTCCAAGCAAATTCCAAACTAGGTACCCGTTTAGTTTGAGGTTCGGTTCCTCCACACATAAGAAGGCAAAGGGCCTAGGAGGCAAGAATCGAAGGCAAGCATAGTCTGCGGTTCTAGTAAAATAAAATCGGAACCTACCTGCACAATGCCGGTTCTGAGTAGGTTCCGGTTCCGGTTCCGGTTCTACCCATAGGTTCTGGTTCTACCTGCTACCCGTGCTCACCCCTACCACCGGCTCTAGCTAAGGCTGACGGGAAAATAAGATTAAAAAACAAAAATATCTTTTAAGATACCAAAACTAAAACTTAAAAAAAAAAAAAAAAAAATCATCAAAATGTATTAAGATTACAGTAATAGGAACAAGGAGCCTGTAAGCTGACATACAAAACTGTAAAATAAATACTATCATTAACTAAGGATTTTGTACATCTTTTTTTTTTATAATTATAATTAAAAATGCAATCAAAAATTTAATAAACGATAAGATTACGATTGGTTTTTAGAGAGAATGAAAATTCCCACCCAAGTTTGGTGTAATTACATTTCCCACTCAAAAACTTTGAAAAAACAATTTCTCATCGTTAAGATCCGTTTATTAGCTTTAACTGAACAAGAACAAAATGGTAAATTCACTAGAAGCAAAAAAATTCAACGATTTAAAAATTTATCTCTCGTCCTCATCTTCAATATCCCAACTCAAAGTCTTCCTCTTCCTAATATGGAGGTAAAAAGGAGCATAGTGCAATCAATTAATCAATTCTAAGAATTTGGGAACTTTTAAGATTTAAATGGCTCGTCCTCATCTTCAATATCCCAATTCAAGTCTTCCTCTTCTTCAACAACACTCAGCCGCTTCCACAAGTCAGCCTTATTTGGGCTCCCAACATGAGTCACTTTCTTCTCATCAATGTTGCTAAGATCCTCAATCTCATCCCAACCGAGCACCACCATTTTGTTCAAACAAGCTCTCAATTTTATCAGTAGACATGAATCGGTCACCAACAGCAACAAGATTCTCTTTCTTGTTGAAGGAGATATTATATTTCCTAACTAATACAAGGTTCTCTGGACCCATTGTTTTCAGATGGCTCGGACTATCTAATATTTGTATCTCATGAACAGTATGTTGTCAAATTGATTTTGAAGTCTCCATGTCTACTCCAGAAGGTGAAACTGACGTAACAGTTGAAGTGAGAGGAACATACGGATTTGTTGCATCTACAGTATGTTATGACAAGTAAATTGAATGAAAAGTTGGATGTTTATCCACATTGCCTCCTTTCTTGACTTCTTGCATTTTTGCTACCTGGCAATTCCTAGGTCGGTAGTGTGGCCTTGGTGGGTAATGTGGATTATCCTTCGAGTGTTAAATCAAACGTTGACAGCGGATTTTTTATTTATTTTTTTGTATTTTGTATTATTGGGTCAACTTTTCTCGTCAATAAATGAACTGATGAATCTAAATTAAACAAATTGATCAAGATAGTTAAGGAAGAAGATCAGAAGACTCTCTCAAACTCAAGCCTTGCGGGCGTTGTTCTTTATCTTGCCTGATACTTTGAATATTTCATCGATCACGCAGGTACAAATCCAGCTTTTAAAATTTTCAAATGGATTTACTTTTCTTTATTGTTAATGATAATTTTAATTTATGCATTTTTAGGTTAGATGATGAGTTCGTTTTTGCAAGGAAGCAAAAGGCAGAAACAGGAAAGATTTCTATTGAATGGTAAGATTTTATTGAAAGAGTTGATTGCGTCTTCTAATGGTAAATATAATCCAATTCGTAGCTTCACTGATAAAGAGATCAAGATAGCAACAAACAACTATGATCAACAGAATATTATAACAAAGGAGGTCATATATTCATTGTACAAAGGTTTTCTACAAGATCGACCCGTTTCTGTTATGAAGTTTTCACCTGATTTTTATGATCAAGCCGCATTTGGTATTAATAGCATTGTATTTGCATCGCAAATGGGTCACAAAAATATTTTGAAGTTGATTGGATGTTGTCTAGAGTCTGAAGTTCACATTCTAGTTTTTGAATCTGTGGAGTATGGGACTCTTGCTAATCATATTTATCGCTCATGTGAACCATACTTTGAGCCTTTGTTATTGACACATAGGTTAAAGATTGCTATGGAGTTAGCTAATGCAATTGCATATCTCCATTTCAAGTTCCCTCGACCCATTGTTTTTAGAATGGTCTCTCCAGCTACTATTGTATTCAATGAAAAATATGTTGCCAAATTGTGTGATTTTTCAAACTCCATATCCATGCCAGAAGGTGAAACTCACATAGAGGAATCAAAAGATAGGATTATAGGAATAGGGGGATTTTTTGCACCTGAGCGTTTTACAACAGCGAGATTTAATGAAAAGGTGGATGTCTATAGCTTTGGTGTATTGCTACTTATTCTTTTGACAGGACAGAGAGTAGACTGTCATTCTAGTCCTGAAACTGAAGATGAAGATTTATCTTTCCTGGATCTTGTGAAGAAATACTTTGGAAACAATAGGCTTGATGAGATAGTAGATCCCATAATTGTTGGAGATGGACTATGTCTTGAAGAAAAAGAAAAACTCCTAGCTTTTACAGAGCTTGCCCTCAAATGTGTCTCTGAATCCGCTGAAGATAGGCCAACAATGATTGATGTGGCAAAACAACTCAGACAAATGTATCGCTCTGGCACGTAAATTTATTTATGAAGGGTTAATTGCACCTTCTATGGCTAAAACCATTTCTGGCACGTAAATATATTTATTGTTTATGGATTATCTGTAGTGCGTTGTGTTGCTGCAATTTCTGAACTGTATGATGCATTTAATTTTACAATTAAAAACTGGAATATTTGTACTGTTTCAAGAAATAAAATAAAGTAAAATACTTTCAAAATAAGGTTTGCTTCACTGTAGAGCTATTGAGAACAGAGGACACTGTTTTTGTTTTCAGATTTTCATTCTTGATTAGGGTTTCAACACAAATGCAATGTATAATTTTTGGTGTTGTTCTTTCTTTTTTCATGAATATTAGTGAATCTTAGCCTTTACATATATTGTTTCTTTTATCTGTTTTTGTTTTCATTTTTTGTGGTTTAGATGCATACTCGGGTGCGTTTGGTTCAATATTTCTACCCATATTCCCAATCATATTCCCCGGATATTGTTTGGCACATTATTTGAGAAATATTAGTATATTTTTTTAATTATTTTTAGGCCCCTTAAGTTGATTAATTTCATTAAATACCCCCCAAAAAAGTTTAAAAATTAGCAAAAAAACTCCCATCCACCCATACTTGCCAGATTCTGGCAGCCACCGTCGATGGTAGCCAGAATTTGTCACAACGGCTTATACCACGACCGGAACTGGCCGATAATTCACCGATTTGGCCATCAGCGATGACCATATCTTTGGTCATCGCTTACGGCCAAAGATGGACTTTTGCAGCCATCGACGACCACATTTGGCCGTCAACGACCACATGTGGCTGTAGATTTGGCCTTTTCTGGCCAGATCCACCAAGCTGTAGATCTGGCCAGAAAAGGCCAGATCTGCTAGTGGCTAGAAAATGCCATATCGACGCGTTATGACACAAATCCGACCGGTTTGTGTTGTAACGTAATTATTCAACCAGATTCTAGCGGTAGTGGCCGGAATCTGGCATTGCTAGTGGTGGGGGTGTTTTTGTCATTTTACAAAATTTTTATATATTGGGGTGTTTAATTAAATTAGCAAACCTATGAGGTTTTTTAGAAATTTTTAAATTTTACCTTGTAATACTCTCCTATTCAACTACCCAATATTATTTCCAAAATCCTATCCAAAATAATAAACCAAACGCACTCTTAGCTATCTTCATTTTTTATGCTTCAAATTTGATCTTTGATTAGGTTGAAACTCTGAGATGAGGAAGAGAAAAAGCAGCATCTAGCAAAAAGAGAAGCAAAGATGGGGAGATTGTGCTTTCCAAAATGTAGATTGGGAAGAATAATGGGTTGGCTTCAGATTGTGCTTGGAGGTTTTGTTATAATTGTAAGCCTATCAAGTAGGAGTGGGATAATCCGGTTAACCGAAAAGCGAACATGTTATTCAGTTTTGGCAAAAATTTAAACCGAAACCAGACCGGTTTATGGTATAAATCAAATTCAAATCGAACCGAATATTCGGTTCGGTTATCCGGTTAACCGGTTTTCAAACCGGATTTCCAATTCAACCCTAAATTCTACATTTTTTTACATTTTAGTCACCAAATTCAGACATTTATTACATACTAGAAACAAAGCTTCTCAAGATCTAAAAAATGATTTTGAAGGCCAAAGTGCGATGCAAATATCAGTAAAACTCAACTTTTAAATCAACTTGGAGCAAACAGAAACCAATGAGAAGATAAATGGAAACATTGACCAACTATAGCAATCATCACTGAACTTTACTAAAGCCAACTACATACATGAACCCACTCCAGTTTCAATTTAAAGAAAACGAAGACAAGATGTTTGATAAGTGACTTTTATCCACAGATGTGCACGACCATAATGACTGTTTGTATAAAAATGAAAAGGAAGAATTTAAGAACTGAAGCGCATTTTCAGCTGCAAACTCTTTGGGAGAACCAACCACTAGGACCCACATTTTCAACTTACCTTGTTCAATCGGTAGTGGATTACTAGATGTTCGTAGAGGTGGAGCTGTGGTCTTGTTGGTCGTGGTGGTCACTAGGTTCTGTCAACGGGTTCATTGATGGGTTGGGTGAATGGGTGGTGGGTGGCGTTGGCCATGGAGACTCTAGATCTCGAGTTATTATTACTATTTTTTTTTTTTCTAAAACTCCTTTTCATTACATACCTAGGGTTTTCCAACTTAAAACCGGTTTTAAAAATCGATTTTCGGTTAACCAATTTGGGAATACCCTTAAACCGAAAACCAAACCGGTTTTTCGGTTTTCCAATTTTCACAAACCAAAAACGGAACCAGTTTGCAAAAAAAAAAAAAAAAAAAAAAGGATTTTCAGTCCAGTTTCAATTCGATTTTCGGATAATTTCTCCCATCCCTACTACCGAGTCTCTTCAAGTTTTTTTTCCTTTCTGGTAACTGAGGTATCCAGGTCAATTTGTGCACACATCTTTTTTATAGCTATAATTAAAAATGTTATGAAAATTTATCTTAAATTATGTATTTGAAATTTCCATATCACAATTCTCACCCAAGTTTGGTGTACTTACGTTTTCCCAATCAAAAAACTTTGAAAAAATAATTTTTCACCCATCATTAAGATCTGTTTGTTAACTTTAACTGAACAAGAACAAGATGAAAAATTCACTAGAAGCAAAAAAATCAATGATTTAAAAATTTATCTCTCGTCCTCATCTTCAATATCCCAACTCAAGTCTTCCTCTTCTTAATATGGAGGTAAAGAGGAGCATAGTGCAATCAATTAATCAATTCTAAGAATTTATGAACTTGAGATTCAAGGTGTATCAAACTTTAAATGGCTCGTCCTCATCTTCAATATCCCAATTCAAGTCTTCCTTTTCTTCTACAACACTCGGCCATTTCCACAAGTGATCAGCCTTATTTGGGCTCCCAATATGAGTCACTTTCTTCTCATCAATGTTGCTAAGATCCTCAATCTCATCCCAATCAAGCACCACCATTTTGTTCAAACAAGCTCTCAATTTCCTCATTCATTGTATCCAAAACAAACCTAGATTTCCACTTGTTATAATTATCTAAATCATCAACGTCCTCATAATACGTATTTATATCTCTTCAAATCGCAAGAACCTGAGCATCAAAACAACTATACGGTTTGCGTTGCTCACTATTATTATTTTGATTAGTATTATTATCAGATGAATCGGATTCGTGATCAACCACTAGGATAACATCGGTTCCGTGAGGGATGATATGGACCTTCCCTTTCAAAACCGTGTTTCCAAACTCATTAATGACGGTACCGACTGTCCAAATGGATCCTTGGGCCACCTCAGTTCCTTTCTTAGACTTGTCCAAACTCCTGCAAATCGTGACGGTAGGTTTCAATGATCGATTCCAATTTAACGGTTATGGTTTTGATTAAACCACCAAAACTCTAGCCATTACTAGGTTAGGGTTGTGGGAGGAATGTTAGTATTTGGGTTTTGTTCATCTGGTAGTAATTTGGTGTTGAAGGATTTGAAGTCGGGTATTGGTTAGGGATCGGTATCATCAAATAATGGATTTGAAGAAATTCATGATGGAAGTAAGGTTTAGGTATGGATTTGGATATGGAGAAGCAAAAAGAATTTTATCCTTGGGAAGCTCTACTACACGGATCTAGAGAGAATTCTAAATTGTTGATTTTTCAGCTTCCAATTAATTTACCATCTTGCCCTTCTTCAGTTAAAGTTAACAGACAGATCTTAACATCTTAACAATGGCCGAGAAATTGTTTTTCTCAAAGTTTTTGGGTGGGAAAACGATAGTATGCCAAACCTTGGGTGGGAAATTGTTATTCTCTCTTAATTAAATGAACCACATAAGACAATGCCTGATGCCTCCATATATACGGTGCGTTTTGGTCTCATGATGGAGATCAAAAACGCAAGATGAGAATTTGAAAAGTGAAAACCCTAAAAGCAGTTGATCAGAATCTGAGTTGCAATTCTACGAGGGCATTTGTATAAAGATTCGCAATCAAATACTCAGTTCAAGCTGAATATTCGTGAGTACTTTCTTGCTCTTCTTCTTTTTCTTTCCTTTTCTTTCATTTGTATTTGATTTGGCCATGTTTCGTTTGTGCTGCAAAAGACTGCAATTTCAACTAGTCCCAAATTGGAGAAATGCGTCATACTCGTCGATCCATTTGAGTTTTCTTTGGCAGAATACATCCCTTTTTTCTAAATCTTTCTCATCGGTTGAAGTTGTGGCACTTGATAGAGAAAAACAACCAAAACAACATTCATTCACAGTGTCTTATTTCATAAACTCATGTGGATTGTCCCCAGAAATTGCTGCTTCTTTATCAAAGAAAGTAGCTTTTGAAACCCCAGAAAAGCCAGATTCTGTACTTGGCCTTCTCAGAAAAAATGGGTTTACCTATACCCACATATCCAAACTAGTTAAAAAAAAACCGAAATTGCTTGTAGGCAGGCTTGAGGAAACTCTTTTACCTAAGCTTGAGTTTTTCCATTCTGTGGGGATTTCTGGTACTGACCTTGCGAATGTACTGTCCTCAAACCCTTATATTTTGTGTCATAGCTTAGAGAAACAAATTATCCCTAACTATAATTTCCTCAAGAGTTTTGTTTCCAACAATGAAAAAATTGTTAATGTTTGGAAGCGAGCAACTTATTTCCATGATGTGCAAAAGAGAGTTGTTCCCAATATCTCTGCCTTGAAAGGAATTGGAGTGACACAATCACGTATTTCAAGTTTGGTCGCATCAAATCTTTGTGTATTGTGTGAAAGTTCTGAGAAGTTTGATGAAGTTGTCAAGAAGGTTATTGACATGGGATTCAATCCTTCAACCAGTGCATTTATCCAGGCACTCACAGTAGTTAGGGCCATGACCGACAATTCCTGGGAACAAAAACTGAGGGTCTATAGGAGTTGGGGTTGGTCTGAAAATGAGTTCTGGTTAGCTTTTAGAAGCTGTCCCAAATGTATGACTCTGTCTGTGGAGAATATAAATACCAAAATGGACTTTTATGTGAACAAGATGGGTTGGCAACCTTCGGCGGTTGCTAGAAGCCCTCAGGCTTTAGGTTTTAGTTTGGAGAAGAGAATCATCCCGAGATGCAGAGTTTTAAGGGTTTTGTTGTTGAACGGCCTGATTATGAAAAATTTCAGTGTGTCTTATGTGGATCTGTCTGAAAAGCGCTTCACGAACAATTTTTTGTCCAAGTATCAGGAACAGGTTCCACAACTATTTGATATATATGAAGGGAAAATTGATCTTTCAGAACTAGGCATTGGATTTTAGCAAAAACCTGAGACTAACCAACTGTAGCTTGTTATTTGTTGATTTTTTTATACACAGGTTTTTTTTCTTTTTATTGTTGCTTGTTAATGTGAGTGCCTTTGGCCCCGAACTTATTCAGCCCTGAATACTGCTTGGAGCTTCTTGAATCAGTTCTCATTGTTTAATTGGACAAACTGTGAACACACAAGAGGAAGTAATGATTAAATCATGTTATACAAATCTCTAATTGTTGTTTGTCCATGTCAATTCGAAAATAAACATTCCCCTTTTTTGTTTCTCTTGATGGATGTTGCTGTAAGCATTGAAATGACGTATGATCTTGTTTCTTAACCTTTTTAGTTTGTTTTTTAACAGAGTATAATGGAGTAGTACATTTTCTTGAAGTTATAAATTTGACTTTCATGGATTAAAGCCTTAGGTCTTGTTTTTTTCTTAATTTTAGATTAAACCAAAAAATTGTATGTTGAGTTGTTTGGTAGTATGACAGGATTCTGGGATTGGTGGGTTGAATAACCAAAGCCAAATGAACCTTAGTGGGACATTAATAAACTATTTTGTATTTTGTTAATTCAAGGAAAAGCATGAGCCTCCAAATTAGACTTCTCATTTGACAATTATCAAAGCAAAGGAAGCTTCCTGATCTTGGTGATGGAAATTTCAGATTCCTAGTGGGTCAACATTTCTCGTCAACACATGAACTGATGAATCTAAATTAAATAAATTGATCAAATAGTTGAGGAAGAAGATCAGAAGACTCTCTCAAACTCAAGCCTTGCGGGCGTTGTTCTTTATTTTGCATGATACTTGAATATTTCATCAATCACACAAGTACATATCCAGCTTTTTAATTTTTAATTTTTTTCTGTCTATCCGCAAATGGATTTACTTTTCTTAATGGTTAATGATAATTTAATTTATGCATTTTTAGGGATGAGTTCATATTTGAAAGAAAGCAAAAGGCAGAAAAAGAAAACATTTCTGAGGAATGGAAAAATTTTACTGGAAAAGTTGATTGCGTCTTGTAATGGTAAATATAATCCAATTCGTAGCTTCACTGATAAAAAGATCAAGATGGCAACAAACAATTATGATCAACAGAATAATATAATATTAACCTTGACTTTTCATTGTATAAAGGTTTTCTACAAGATCGTCTGGTTTCTGTTGCGAAGTTTTCACCTAATGTTCATATAACTAATGAAGGGTAAAATTCTGATTCCTTGCTATCACTACCAAATTTGAACAAAGCAGAAGAAACTTGAAGGCCACCACATTTGGCTTATTTATTAGCCTTGCTTAACTCCGTTGCTAGATAATTACATTGAAATATCTAGATCGTCTATTCATTCACCATGTTATGCTTAACTCTGTTTCTGCAAAGTACTTTTGCTGTACACACATCCTTGACAAGGCAACATGGTAGCTGACTTCTTAGCAAATTTGGGCTTGAATAGCAATT